>SSNS01000421.1:173349-184236 GCA_006937985.1 Aphyosemion australe
GCAAACAGTGAGAACAGAGGGTTACCAATCTGCTCCTCTACCTCTAACTATGGGCGTTCCTCAAGGGTCAATACTGGGCCCAACCTTATTCAAAATCTATATCAATAACATTGTTCATGCTGTTGACAGTTCTCATATACATTTATATGCGGACGACACCATTTTATATGCATGCAGTTCTTCTTTGAATGCAGCTTTGTCCTCCTTGCAGCACAGCTTTAATTGTCTTCAACATGCCTTCTCCAACCTTCACCTTCATTTAAACACAAGTAAAACAAAGTTCATGATCTTCAACCGTAACTTACCGCAATCAACTTGCCACTCTAGTATTGTTTCCCTGGATGGTACAGAACTACAACTTGTCAGTTCCTATAAGTATCTGGGTATCTGGCTTGACAGCACACTTTCATTTGACATTCACATTAATTCATTACTCTCTAAAGTCAAGTCAAGGATTGGGTTTCTATACCGCAACAGGTCATCCTTTACTCATTCTGCAAAGCAAACCTTGGTCAAAATGACAATCCTTCCCATCTTAGATTACGGTGACATCATTTATAGGACTGCTTCCAAAAATCTTCTTCATAAACTCGATGTCATTTATCACTCAGCAATCCGTTTGGTCACTGGTGCCCCTTTCACTACTCATCATTGTGATCTGTACTCACTCGTTAACTGGCCATCACTCCATTCCCGCAGGTTGTTACATTGGTATCAATTTATATACAAAACAATCATCTGTAGAACACCGTCATATCTTCGCTCATTACTCATCACTTCCAACAACCAGCGCATTTTACGTTCCAGTAACCTAATATCTATGGTTATTCCCAAAGCTCGCACCTCCTTTGGCTGCTCCTCATTCCAGTTTGCTGCTCCCAATGACTGGAATGAACTGCAAAAATCACTAAAGCTCACTACCTACGTTCCATTATCTACCTTCAATAATTCATTGCGTGTGAATGGGTGAATTGAGTTGATTGTGTTGTGAAGCGCCTTGGGGGGTTGTAGAACCCTAAGAAGGCGCTATACAAATACAGGCCATTTACCATTTACCATTGCATTCAATAGTTTCTGATCAATGTGCGTGCTTCTGAGTACTTAAAGATTGTTTTAAGTATGTTTTGATGGCTTGTACATATTATATATGAGAACAGTCCTTTGTTTTTATGTCTAGCTGTTTTATCTTATTTTTATCTGCATTTTTTTTATCTTATCTGTTTGTGTAAAGCTAACTATGTGTCTGCTGCTGCTGCCTCTTGGCCAGATCGTCGTTGTAAATGAGAATGAGTTCTCAATCGACTCATCTGGTTAAATAAAGGTTAAATAAATAAAAATAAAAAAATAAAATTATGTGCTAGAATCTACTAAAAGCTAAAAATGGCACGACACAGGTTGCATCCTGTCAGAGCAGCTCTCCCTTATTCACTCTCTTTATTATTCTTTGCTTGTCATGTTTTATTCTTTGCTTGTTTTGTGTTGCATGTTTTTAATCGCATGATCCACAGGAGTACTTTTGTGTCGTTTGTGTTCATTTTTTTACTTTTATCTGAACTTCTGGGGATCGCACAAGGAAATTCTCCCAGGTCCATCCACGCACCTATTATCTACAGCAGGGACCAGCTGATGAAGTTGCGGCCACCGGCGCTCTTCCACACAGACGCGCCTGTCCTGCCCCCTGAATTGAGGAGGAAAAACAGGGGGTGCCGAGCGGGGCTTAGAATACAGCAGAGGAAACAGAGATATAAACCATCATTGCCATCCGTGATTATGGGAAATGTCCGTTCTCTGTTGTGGCGTCCCTGGGTGGGCACGATTAATAGGCTAACCACTAGGTTGGAAAGGGTGCTGATCCTAAGGTGGTCTGGATGGAAGCCCAGGGCTACAAAGGGGGCTCTTAGTGAGCCGTCTCAAACCCTGGTGAAGAAAGCAGAACCTACAGACCATTTAGGGGAGAAGTAACCCAAGAAGACAGTCGAGCCCAGCAAAAGAAGTCCAAGTGAATCAACCGGGGAAAGAATAACCCGGAAGACAGACGTGCAGCAGAAGACGACTCCACCCGAGCGCTCAGAAGTGTGCAGTGAGGGAAATCCCTGCCCGAGCGTGTGAGAAAAGCGTGCAGTAGAATAGGAAGTTCTGCCCGAGCGCTTAAATTTAGTGACTGGTAGATCCACCAGTTGCAACCTCGCAGTAACTACATGAGTGTAGGTGAGGAAAAGACTTAGTTGAGGGTAAAATGACCACACCCTAGCAATTAGGCAGTAGCCAGAGTCTGCCACTCTTCCCTGACTCGAAGCGCTAAGAGAGGCTTAGAGTGACAGACGACTCGAGACGACAAAGATGAAGGGAAAATGCTCCAGCAGGCCAGGAGGGTCAAGGAGCACAGCAGGAAGGAAATCTAGATTTAGGAATGGTACCAGAAGAAACAGAAGAAATGATACCAACTCAGGTTATTCTATATGGAGATGGCTATGGCACATGGGATGAAGCAGTTAAAAGAGAGTAAAAAATCTAAAAACATATAAACAGTAAAATATCAAATGTAAGTGAATGCAGCACAGCTGCAAGCAGACGTCTCCATCCACATCAGCCCAGGAAGGAGAGTCAGGTGGTAGACAGCAAAAGTCGGTTTTGTGTAGATTGACACAACAACAAGATTGATGAGCTCACAGCACTGACCAGGCTCCAGTGGGATTTCAGACGGTGTAGTTTGATGTTTTTTACTGAAACGTGGATGAATGAGCTCATCGCTGACTCTGAGGTTTCCCTGGAAGGATTTAAACTCGCGTGCGCTGATAGGAGCGCGAAGCAGAGCGGTAAACGCAAGAGTGGGGGTCTGGCTGTGTTCATCAATGAGAGATGGTGCAACCCGGCGCATGTGACCATTAAACAAAAACTCTGCACAAAAGACATTGAGATACTGGCTGTTGGTCTCCGGCCCTATTACATCCCGAGAGAGATTTCACATGTCATAGCGTTTAATGTGTACATCCCCCCCCTCGGCTGACGCAGTCACTGCATGTGAGCTGCTCCAAAGTTCTGTGGAGAAGCTGCAGACAGCTCATCCAGACGCGCTTGTTCTCATCAGCGGGGATTTTAATCATGCCTCACTCTCCTCCACTCTCCCCACTTTTACACAGTATGTTAAGTGTCCCACAAGAAATTTCAATACAATTGATCTGCTGTATGCTAATGTCAAAAACGCATACAGTTCCTCCCCCCTGACGCCGCTCAGACCACAACCTCATTTACCTGAAGCCTGAATACACACCCAGGGTGATTAGGGAGCCTCCTCAGAAAAAAACTGTGAAAGTGTGGAATGAGGAATCAACAGAAATTCTGAGGGACTGTTTCCAAACCACAGACTGGGAAACACTCTGCAGCGCCCATGGTGATGACCTTGACAGCCTGACCCACTGTGTGACTGATTATGTAAACTTCTGTGTAGAAAACACCGTCCCAACATGAAGAGTGAGGTGTTTCTCAAACAATAAATCTTGGCTGACCACAGAGCTTAAATCCCTGCTGAACGAGAAGAAAAAAGCTTTCATGTCTGGAAATAAGGAGGAGCAAAAACGTGTACAGAAAGATCTCAAATACAAAATAAGACAGGCTAAAGACAGCTACAGGAGGAAGCTGGAGAATCAGCTGGGGCAGAACAATGCTCGTGGTGCTTGGAGAGGCCTCAGGAACATCACAGGTCACAGTGGGAGGAGTGGTGCCAGTGGGTCTGCAGACAGGGACCAGAACCGGGCTAATGAGCTTAACCTGATTTTTAACAGATTCGACTCCACTCCCCCCACTGCTGCAACANCGGGGGATGGGGAGGGGGGGCTACGTGTGGCATTATGCATTAAGACTGAACACTCATTAAAAAATGTTTTTTACCTGCTTGAGTAGTTATATGCTTTGTGTGGGTTAGGCTACAGAGACTGGAAATAAATCAATCTCATGCTTTTTTATAAAAAAACGAACCAGATAGCTGGAGTGAACGCTGGAGTTGTTGCCTTTTTGAGTGGGCCACCGTAGCTGCAATACTTACTCGAAACTGCATGGCGCTAAATAGTCGCAGTTTTTACCATGATTTCTATGAATATCACTGATAGGGCCTTTAAAGAAGGGGCAGCAGTAGCTCAGGAGGTAGAGTGGGTTGTCCAGTAATTGGAAGGTTGCAGGTTCAATCTTGGCTCCCAGCAGAGAACTCTACTGTTGTGTCCTTGGGCAAGACACTTAACCAACCTTGCCTGCTGGTGGTGGTTGGAGGGACCGATAACACTAGCGCTCGGCAGCCTCGCCTCCATCAGTGCGCCCCAGGGCAGCTGTGGCTACACTGTAGCTCATCACCACCAGCGTGTGAATGGATGAATGATACACTGTAGAGTAAAGCACTTTGGAGTCCTCTGACTCTGAAAGGCACTATACAAGTGCGGGTCATTTGACTTGTTTACACTGATTTTAAACTTTGGTACTTGTGTTCATGTCTTATGTTCTGTGACCTTGAGAGTCTTGAAAGACACAGATAAATCAAATTTATTATTATTATTATTATTAAAAATGTTTGTTACCACAAATGAAGTAATGACATGTACTGAACCTGTGCACTTTATGTAAGTGTGACCAGTGGAAAAATACCAAGGTTCACACCGGATCCAAGTGAGGGCACAATCCCAGAGTCCAAGGCACAGACCACAACCACCGGTCAAATAAATCAGAGGCAATTTATTTTTCTTCATAAAAATCAGAGTATTAAAAGTCTTTAAAAACTAATCTAAAAAGGTTGTCCTCTGAAATATTCCCCATCCAAATCACCAGTCCGATTGCTGATGGCTCCTCCCCCAACGCAGGGCTGTCCCGCTTGGCTGACTTCCTGAGGCTCGGTTCCTGCCGCAGCTTGGCGTCCTGGAGTGCTCCTCCCGTCAGTGGCTCCGCGTCCTATGACCGCTCCTTCCCTCTCAGGACACGCCGCTCCGCCTAGGACAACACAGGAGAGCACACCGCCAATACAGGCCGACACCACGGTATTCCACAGGCCCAACTCCAACTCAGCCGGCTCTCCCAACGAGAGGGGACGGTACTTACAGACGAGGGCCGAGGGAAACCTCCGCCCTGATCCTCTGTGTTGCACGACTTGTCCACCTCCAAACGGTGCTCCTCGCTGATCCCTCCACCAGGCGCTGGTTTACCTGGGCGTGCGTGCGTGCGTGCGTGCGTGCGTGCGTGCGTGGTTCCGGTGTGCCTGTGCGTCTCACGGAGTCTCCAGGCAAACTACTCTGTGCTCCTGCTTGTCTCCTCTCAGTTTCTTATATAACCCCTTAATGAGTCCGGTTGCACCTGTGGGCTTTTCACACCTGTTCTCCCCAGCTCCGTTTATCGCCAGTTCACTAATCAGTGTCTCAGGGAGTGCTCCAGGAAGGAAAAAAACACTCAATAGCAAAAACACATCAAAACAAAATCATATGAAATCATGCAAACAAAAACACACACAAACCATGCGCCTTAACTAAAATACAAACATTTCCCACTGTGCAACATAAGTCATATCTGGATGAATCAGATGTGTAATAATTACATAACAACTTTCAAAATGTTTATTAATCTTTAACAGAATGGAAACTTTGAGCCAGACTGTCATCCCCTAAAACCCTCCTCAAAAACGGTCGGTGAAGTGTTGCCAAAATCCTTCATTGTCAAAACTTGGATAACAATCAGACACACCTTAGGAACACTCTAGTCTATGTAAACCTCCTGACACACATATTGCAAAAATTACCAACACACATACACACACATGCTCACACACACACATACACATGCTCACACACACACATACACACACGTGCTCTCATACACGCGCTCACACACACACACACATGCTCACACACACACACACATGCTTACACACACACATGCTCACACACACACATGCACACGTGCTCTCACACACGCGCTCACACACACACACACACGTGCTCTCTCACACACACACACATGCTCACACACACACACACACATGCTCACACACACACACATGCTCACACACACACATACACATGCTCACACACACACACACATGCTCACTGTTATAGAATTTCTATGTCCTGTACTGCTTTATTCTATTTCCTCTGCTCCTCATCTCACACACACACACACACAGACACACATCATGTAAACACACCCACTGCCTTATCTCACACTTTAAATAAACTGTGGCAGCCACTCGAGGCAGACTACACTCTGTCCTGAGTTGGTCTGTCACCCTTTGCAAACGGTTACATGTGTGGTTCATTGTCTCTCTCTTATCTCCTCAGTTCCAGGTAGGTTGATTGAGAAAATCCCTAACATAAATCGGTCCTTCGAGCCGAATGTTAAAATCTACCTTGGACCTTTCCTTGTCCTGCATAGCCTTCCATTCATCCAGAGTCATCTCCTTGGGACCTTCTTCTTTCTGTTCCTCAACCTCATTCTCCTTGTTCTCCAAGTCAGCAGGTGGATGCTCCTCTCCTTCAGGGTTCTCCTCAGTTACGTTAGATTGGTCAAGTTCATTTAGTTCATCCTTCACGGTGCCCCAGTTGTGAGATCCACTTCCACCACGCTTCTCCTCACCTTTCAGAGTAGACCGGTCACTGCCACTGTATCTGTCAAATTCACGTTTTCCCCTGGAATCAAAGCCATCACTGCGACCCATGGCTCGCCCTCGAAGAGACTGGAGAAGCGTGGTGTCGTCTGGACACACCACTGTCGGAAGGAACTCCTGGTTTGCATCGGCCACTGCCATCGTCCGAGCAGCACAAGTCAACGCGTTGTGCTATGTCTGCTTGCTGATACCACACTCCCTCAAAGAGTCTTCACTTCTACGGCCTGAAGCGCTATGTTCAGTTGATGTTTTTGTATTGTGTATGGCTTAGCTCATCCACAACACTTCACTGACCCAAATGATCATTGGTTGCGCACAGACACTTCTGCCCTGACACAGTGTTCATCATGGCATGACAATTTTTTAAGAATCAATAGCACTGACGTTTTTGCTGACCCTGCAAGTTCACTCACACCACATAGATAGACCACACGTTCAGCTAGAAAACCTGACTGCACTCACTTCCCAAGGTTTGTCGTAGGGCTGGGCGATATGGCCTCAAATCTATATTGCGATATAATCTGAAGCATGTGCAATAACGATATATATTGAGATATATTTTTTCCTCTGTTTATATGTCAAAATGACATGCTTTTAAAAATCCTCATATGGCAAATATATTATAGCAGAATAAAGACGTCCAAAATCTCTTGTGTAGAATGCTCCTCGTCCTCCGCCCGCTCCATGCTTGCAGTCACTGCCATTCTGTTGTCCCAATGTCGGTGCGGGTGCACATCTTAGTGACGTCATGTGTTATTGCCATATCGCGATAGAGCCAAAAACTCTATCATTACCCAATTTTATATCGCTTCTACCTTATATCGTATATATTGCCCACCCCTAGTTTATCGGTTCTTTCACCTTTCATGGTAGCAACCCAGGACATGGTAATGCAACACCAACTCGTGCTTGACCATCTGTTGGCCTCGGAAGGGGCCTTTGCCATGTCATAGGTCACGCTCTTGGTTTCAGGTGTTCAGATTTTTACCTGACACAGCCGGCAACATCACCGCCACCCTTACACACATGAACGGCCTCTTATCTCGAATGAGAGCTGATGTGTTCCAAGAGGATTCGCCTTCTGGGAATGGATGAATTCCGGTTCCTGGTACAATTTTTTACAATAATTATTACACTTTATTGCTACGATATTTGATTCCTGTCTTTATTTTTTCTTGTTTTTCTTGCTATGTTTTCATGCTGCATTGTACCATGTATCACCTATATGATAATTGTTTCGCTTGTTCACTATTCTGCTGTTTTGCCTCAAGCACCTGCTGCTCCTAATGATTTTGATATATCTGATTTGACCGGTATTCCGGTTTCCCAACTGTAATCTATGGTTTTTACTCTACGTTTTTACTGGAATGATGCTTGGGATGAAGTTCTTAGTATTGTGGTATTGATCTCTGACTGCAGCTCAGCTGCAGCTTCATGTGCTGTCATTTACCATCATCTGATTTGTCAAAATGAGTTGAGCTCTCCTTCTCCCCATGAAGTGGAACAAAGGTCACCCGCAGACACACGGGGACATTTTATGCTGTTATGCTTAAAAGCTGCTAAAATAAGTATAAGAATGATTTTATATGTTTAATCAACATGAGTGATTTCATGTAATGATAATATGTGGTGGTTAATCAGAATGGATGATTTTATATGTTATCAGATCAAAAGAATGATTTTATAAGCATAAGTGTGTGTGATCACACTGGTCATTTTAAAGGTCAAGTATGACAGCCTGAATCAATAAAGCTGTAATGATTTTGTATGGAAGGTTTTAAGCTAAAATGTTTAAAGAAAGAGATTAAGAGAGTTTTAGTAACTGTGTTAAAAGGTCACAGAGTTGTTGATCACTTAAAGTGCTGGAACATATGTTACAACATAGTAAACCGTTGGTTGAAAAGGAGAACTTGGGCTTGGGCGTAGCTTGGTTGAGATACTGAAAAAGAAGAAGTCACGTACAACTGGAGATTTGGGGTTTTCCACTCTGACAGAAGTGGCGTCACGATCGGCTATAAGAACCCCGGTAAAAAGTAGTAGTTGGTTCGTCTGATTGCGCGCTCCAAGGAAGACCATCGGGACGGTAACCATCGTAACCAGGGCTCCGAGGGCGAGAAGATTTTCGACAGAAAAGACCGTGGCTTCAGTTGGAGTTGCGTAAGACGATCCCAAGACCCAAGTTGAAGATCTTAGCAATTAGAGTCCTCGGAGCGCGGTTATTTTGCAAGTTATCTTAAAAGATAAATCTGTTTCTTTTTTATCTTTTTCATCGGCGTTGAAGAAGTTACAGCTCATGACCGGTCGTATCGATTAGTCAGGAGTAGATATAGTAACAGCTCCTGGAGAGTTTGCAAGAAATCAGCTCAAGGCCCTGATCAAGATGTTGTGGCTTTTTTCTCCTGGTCTACCAAAAAAAAAAGAATCATGAACCACAGCTCCAGCACTTTAACCTGGTTGTAAGTAACAATGTCTAAGTTGGCTAAATTCATTTTATTGATTTTGATCTAATATTGCTGTTGATCATTGAGTTGAATATTAACCAATCATATGAGGTTTTATGCTGTTTGCTTCCCCTGCCAAAATGCTATGCTAAATAAATTTACAAAACTAGATAAAGTATTGTATTGGACATTCCCTTCTGTGAGTGGTATCCATGGTAGTAAAGGATTAGGATCTGTGTGTCAAAACTATTTTGGAGGTTTTTATCGGTTGTCTTAACCAAGCTTATTGAAATAATACCCTTGTAGCTGTTTTTCCAAGTTACAGAAACTAACCTAGGTCAGTGTCAAGTGCAAGAATCACGAGGAGATCTGCAGTTAAACGGGCGTGGCCGTATAAGTAATACTCGCTGCTTGAAGGCTACTCAGGGGGTCACTTTACGGAGGAAGCAGGGTAAAACGCAGCCGGACGAATGCAGACAGAACCTAGGCGTGTCTCCTCAACACCAGCTTAAATAAAATCCCTAGCAGGTCCTGGACTGGGTAAGACCCATAAGGTTCTGGGGATTTTCGGACCCTAAAAACGGAGAGCTAGTTCCTGAGTGATCCTTCGGTTCTGAACCAAGGAGAACTTGGGTGCGATTCAACAGATTGCTTCTACTGATTTCGCATTCGGTACCGAGGTTTATTATTTTGATTCTACTGTTGTCGCTTATTTTACATGACTTGCTTAGCACAGAAATCTCATGCATGCTATGTATGAATACCCAGTGTTGGGGAGTAACGGAATACATGTACCGCCGTTATGTATTTAGAATACTAATTATGAGTAACTGTATTCCGTTACAAATACTATTTTTAAACATGGTAATTAGAATACAGTTACTTTCCTAATACCATTGGAATACTTTTGTGTTTTCCTAGCTTGGCAAGCCATCTTATATATGATGATATAAAGTCTGGCCATGGTTCATTGACGTCTCTGTCGTGGGGCGGGATACTATGGAGCTAGGATTGGGACTTTAATACATGTAACCTGTACCAAGTTTTGTAACTTAAAACATGTTTCATGACACGTAACTCTGGATTTGTAACTTGTAACTTTAGTTTTGTAAGTGTAATTCTCAATTTGTACATGTATTTCTCGTTTTGTAACATCAAACTTTCGTGTTGTACATGAAACTTTTGTTGTGCAACTTAAATCTAACTTTAGTTTCCTAACGTGTAATTCTCAATTTGTACATGTATTTCTCGTTTTGTAACATCAAACTTTCATTTTGTACTTGAAACTTTTGTTTTGTAACTTACATCTAACTTTAGTTTTGTAACATGTAATTCTCTCAATTTGTACATGTATTTCTCATTTTGTAACATCAAACTTTCATTTTGTACATGTATTTCTCATTTTGTAACATCAAACTTTCATTCTGAACCATTAAACTCTCGTTTTGTTACTTGCAGACTTCAAAAATAAAAAATCATTGTACATGTTTGAAATCAAAACGCTCAAAACACACATCTCATTCTACAGTTACAAACCTAAAGTCTACAGTGTTACAAATCATTTTGTCCCAATTCTAGCTTGGGTGGGAGGAACTTGGGAGGAACCAATGAGAGCACGAGTCTTAGCTACCAATCATGTCTCTCGAATTCCTGTCCAATCATTGGAAGAGGAGGGCAGGGATCTGTAAACCTCACAACCAAACTTGCTTACGTTCGCAGTTCGCACTCTTTGCCTGTAGGTGGCGATAATTATTGTCTAGCCTTCTCAACGGCAGCCTGTAGGTCCTGTTAGCAACCGAGACTGCAGCTAAC
>SSNS01000421.1:201810-257969 GCA_006937985.1 Aphyosemion australe
TTACAGATCCCTGCCCTCCTCTTCCAATGATTGGACAGGAATTCGAGAGACATGATTGGTAGCTAAGACTCGTGCTCTCATTGGTTCCTCCCAAGTTCCTCCCACCCAAGCTAGAATTGGGACAAAATGATTTGTAACACTGTAGACTTTAGGTTTGTAACTGTAGAATGAGATGTGTGTTTTGAGCGTTTTGATTTCAAACATGTACAATGATTTTTTATTTTTGAAGTCTGCAAGTAACAAAACGAGAGTTTAATGGTTCAGAATGAAAGTTTGATGTTACAAAATGAGAAATACATGTACAAAATGAAAGTTTGATGTTACAAAATGAGAAATACATGTACAAATTGAGAGAATTACATGTTACAAAACTAAAGTTAGATGTAAGTTACAAAACAAAAGTTTCAAGTACAAAATGAAAGTTTGATGTTACAAAACGAGAAATACATGTACAAATTGAGAATTACACGTTAGGAAACTAAAGTTAGATTTAAGTTGCACAACAAAAGTTTCATGTACAACACGAAAGTTTGATGTTACAAAACGAGAAATACATGTACAAATTGAGAATTACACTTACAAAACTAAAGTTACAAGTTACAAATCCAGAGTTACGTGTCATGAAACATGTTTTAAGTTACAAAACTTGGTACAGGTTACATGTATTAAAGTCCCAATCCTAGCTCCATAGGATACACGGTGGTCTTTTAAACTGTCTCCGCATGCTATCGGATAACAAACAACGTGACGTACTCATCGCTACAGATGTCAGTCAACAAGGCAGTCCGCCATACTCTGTCAAAGAAGATGCAAATACATTCTTTTTTTAAAATAAACTTAAGTACGGTACCTCTATCTGCTCTTGACTCAAAGAAAAGCCCAAGAAATAATCCAAAGTTGATGCCATAGCCGTTTCAAACAAGCCGCTGTCATGTTTATTCAGTAATATCCCGCCCACCAACAGAGTGCTGTGATTGGCCCACCAAACCAATAGGGCGCTGTGATTAGACCGCTAAAGATGTCAGTCACGGCCCACGGGGCAGTCTGTCACACACACAGACATACGCTTCGTGGACTGGAGCTGCCGTAGTGGCCGGCTGCCATCTTAGTTGGGTCTCCATTCACCCCCAGTGCATTCATTTCTACTGAGGAAGGTGCTTACCCAGCTAAAAACACATTTTATCAAACATTTTCACAAAAGCAGACACATGTAATGTAAAATATAAACATAATTAAACAAAATAAATTAAATTAAAATATAAAATCCCATCAGGTAAGCTAGAAAAGTAATAGTAATCCCACGTGATCTGTTTTCAATAGTACACTGGTTGTTGCAACTGTAGGCTGCACAAAAACGTGCATAGTTGCTCACTCTGCATTAACTTTGAAGGATGAGGAGACCCATCCAATATGGCGGCAACGCTGTTACGCTCTCCAACACTCAATGGGGTGTCTACGTATTCATGTCTATGGTCATACACTGTCAAAGAAGATGCAACATCCTGCCCACCAAACAGAGCGCTGTGATTGGACTGGCACCAGACGTCTGGGGCTGCTTTGGTTCCAATATACCCTCTGTTTTCCTGTAGGAGTAGCTACCAATACATTTAATAGACTTAAATGCTGTTTTTAAGGGGAAGTATTCCAAGTATTTAGAATACAGTACCAGGATTAGGCAAAGTAACGGAATACGTTACAAAATACATTTTAAAGCAGGTATTCAGTATTCTGTAACTAAATACATTTACAAAGTTTTCTCCCCAACACTGTGAATACCATACAACAGGAGGGATTATGTTATAGAATTTCTATGTCCTGTACTGCTTTACTCTATTTCCTCTGCTCCTCATCTCTCTCTCTCTCACACACACACACACATCATGTAAACACACCCACTGCCTTATCTCACATTTTAAATAAACTCTGTGGCAGCCGCTCGAGGCAGACTACACTCTGTCCTGAGTTGGTCTGTCACCCTTTGCAAACGGTTACATGTGTGG
Source organism: Aphyosemion australe (assembly GCA_006937985.1). Classification (NCBI taxonomy): domain Eukaryota; kingdom Metazoa; phylum Chordata; class Actinopteri; order Cyprinodontiformes; family Nothobranchiidae; genus Aphyosemion; species Aphyosemion australe. Next base: position 203,811 of record SSNS01000421.1, read on the forward strand.
TTCATTGTCTCTCTTATCTCCTCAGTTCCGGGTAGGTTGATTGAGAAAATCCCTAACATTCACACACACACACACATGCTCACACACATACACACACATGCTCACACACACACACACACACATGCTCACACACACACATACACACACATGCTCTCACACACGCGCTCACACACACATGCTCTCACACACACATACACACACATGCTCACACACACACACACATGCTCACACACACACACACACACACATGTGTGCATTTATGGTTTATGAAACCACTATGACTTGGTGGTGGTTTATGGGGACACACATTTCCTCATAAACAGGTAATCTGTTGAACACAAAAACTATGTCAACATGTTCTATTTTACCCATGGAAGAAAAGCCTCACTTCAAAAATAAAATAAAAACTATCAAAAAATACACACAATCATCTGTGACATTCTAAGGGCGTTATGAGACCCTGGAGGTCTGCATACCACACACGCGACGTGGTTTACGAAACCAATTTTAAATTGGCCATGAAAACCAAAAGAAAGTTTAAGTTGCTGAAATAACTAAATAAAATGATAATAGCAGTTACAAAGTCAGTATTAATCAGCTAACGACGTTTAGATTTTACTTTTATAAAAATTTGCAGCACTTTAAAAGTCATGAATTACGAGACCACCAAAAATGGTCTCATAAACCAAATGGTCTCATAATGCGGGTGTGTAACCTGACAAATTGGGCTCGCAAACCATAAATGCACACACACATGCTCACACACACACATACACACACATGCTCTCACACACGCGCTCACACACACATGCTCTCACACACACACATGCTCTCACACACACACACACTCACACACACATGCTCTCACACACACATGCTCACACACACATACACACACACACACACACACATGCGCACACACACACACACATGCTCACACACACATGCTCACACACACACATACACACACATACACACACACACACACAGACACAGACACACACACTCTTCTGAGTAGAACGCAAACTCTCCTGAAATCGGATGTCAAACATCCTGCTCTGTAGCATTTTTTAAACAGTCCAACAGACATTCTTTTTGGAATGGAACAAATTTGTCAAATTTAAAAACAACTTTCTGAGAAAACATTTTCTACAACATTTCAGTTCCTTTTTGCACATGAATGTTTTATTGCCGTTGGACAATTGTGAAATTTCTTGTTCTTTTGTTTTATTTATCTTTCTATATGTTTTTATTGGTTTTAACGTGTTTTTTCTTCAGCACTTTGGGCCACCTTGATTGGTGGTGAAAAGGTGCTCTACAAATAAATAAATGATGACGATGATAATGAATCACACTGTGACATCATTTCTTGAGGGTCTTTCCATAGTTTCTGGTGCTGAAAGGTGCTGACACACATACGCATGCACAGACACAAACCATCAATGGCACACCCTGGAGTGTGTGGGTGAGTTTGACCATGGAGCCATGTTTGATGTAAGCCCACAGGGTGGCTGATTAGATGCCGGAAAAGTCCTCATTGTATTGTCTAATATCAGGAATGTCAAATGTGGAAAAAAAGTGTGTGGGGGTGGTATCCCAGACCAGGCAGCTGGATAAGTCAGACAGAATAAGATGTGCTCTTGACATTTTCCACTGAAACTTTACTCCAGCCACAGATAAGACACAAATAGTTTCTAAAAATTAAAATAGTTCATAATACTGACTGTATTACCTATTCATAAACAAGAGTTTTCAATTTCCCATGAGCATATGTGTCTGAGCTATCAGTTAAAAGGAAGATCATGTGGTTTTATCTGACCACCCTCAGACTCTCATTGCTGTATCCTTCATGTGGGAGGAAAGTTCTTACTTGACTGTCTCAAGAAGTTTAGGTTTTGTGAAAAAGACCTCAGATCATTTCATTGGAATGACTGTGAGTGACTCAAAATATACCCTTTTAGCTTAGAATAAGACTGAAAAAAGATGCAAAAGAGGTTATAGAATAGAATAGATTTTATTGATCCCACAGTGGGGAAATTTACTTGTCACAGCAGCACCATCACTCAAAAGGATAATTAGAAGAAAGATAAAAACAAGGGTACATGTATATACACATAGACAGTAATCTAGTATGGTAATCTTAGATCACAAAAAAACAAACAAACAAAAAAACAAATAAAAGATAAAAACAAACTTGAGTACCAAAGTTGTGTGTGTGTTATGTATTTCTTGTTAGTCTTGCTTTTATTGGACTTGATGCGACTTTCTCATATTTGTAAATTAATTTCCTGACTTTGCTGGTTTTATCTTGTTAAGTTGGGAAACAATGTTTGTTTTCATGAGATAATGAGATGCAAATTTTATTTATATGCACAATCTCATCCTTTCAGTCCCACCACAGTGTCACTTGGAGAAGATTTAATACAGTAATACAGCCCCTTTGATGTGACATTTTAGGGTTGAATGTCCTCATCTCTTATGAATAAATGTCCTTCTTTGGATTCTGTATGTTAAAAACTGCTAAAGTGTAGTTAAACTGAATTTCTACAATTTTCATGTAGTCTGGCCAATATCAATAAGAAATTTCATAACAAGAGAGAGTGAAGAACAGTCATCTCTTTAGCCCAGAGAATCATGCCCATAAAAGGACATCCTCCTGGTGGAAGTAGGTGTGGCTACATGCAATGCATGTGAATGACTGCGTGCTGTTTACAATGGACAACAAGTGAGTGAGGCAATAAGACACAAGATAAGACAAGGTGAGTTATTTGATATAGGAGCAGAACACCTGAAACCGTGCCTTCTGGCATTCACATGGTTGCTTACCAACCCCCCCCCCCCCCCCCCCCCCCCCCCCCCCCCCCACACACACACACACACACACACAGACACACACACACACATGATAGGGTTAATGTACACTCCATGTTGTAAAAGCTTTCCTGTTGCCCTTGCAGCTCCTATGTGACGCCCAGACGGTTTATGCTCCACTAAATACTATGATATTGTCATTGCCTGATTACTTGACTCTTGAGCAGATCAATGAGGAATGGAATGGAATGGAAGGAATGAGACCAGAAGGTCTGAGTGTATAAGTGTGTAAGTGGCTAGTGAGAACAAGAGAGACATGAGTTATTGGCAGGATCAAATCCTTCACAGTCTCAGTCCTGAATCATCATGAGCTGATGATGTGTCTAAATTCTTTTTGATGCCATTCTCTATCAGCAATTTTCTTGTGATAAACAGCTTGCAAAGAGCTGCAGCAAGCTGCAGAGGTCTGGCAAATGTTAGTAGGAAGAAATCTCCAGGGAACCTTCTGTAAGTTTCACTCAAGGGGGAACCCCATGGACTCAGACCTGAAGCCAACGCGTAAGTGACAAAAATTGCAGTTCCACCCTCATCCACTAGGGGCTGGCACCAGAAGTGAGCAAATCCTTATTGACTCCCACGTTAAAAATGCCAAGTTCACAGCAGAAATAAACATGTTAGCCTGGTTTAGGTTTAATAGGTCTAGTTTACAGTCATCACAACTCTGAGGGGGGTGAATTATTTTGTAACTCATCCGTTAAGGTGTAATTAGCCTTTCGCTGAGCCCCGCCCCCCTTAGTTACTGTTGCAATAAGTGGATCAAATACTGCAGCTCGGCAGATTGCCGCGATGGAAAGAAGTAGACAGATGCGTGTCAGCGACATTTTTTGGAACAATTCCTCCTCAATATCATCCAGGTCGAGGCAAAAGGGTTACAGTATGCAGTGGAGGGATATATTAGTGTCGGCTCCACTGAGCGAAGTGTAGCAGGGAACAAGGAGTTGGGAGAATGGGAGAAGGCATCGTCCGGGGACGCGTGGATCCGAGGAGCGGTGGCAGCGATGCGTTGTCCCTGTGAGCTGTCAGATGATCTGAGCTGCAGGCAGCTCTAACGGAGAAAAGCTCCCAGTGCTCCGCATCGCTCCAGTTTATCGTGTCAGCTGGATCTGTTTACAAAACGAAACTTATGCCCATGTTTACTTTCATTTTCAATATAGTTCCGGGCCGGAGCTCGGCATTAATTCGTCACGTGATCATGACACCACCCGTTGTTGCGCCAAGGCTTAATGTGCGTTTATAAGACACACGGTTGAGGTAATATTATGTTGCTATGATGTGTGATTGAACTATAGCCGTTTTGGGGGCAGGGCCGGCGAAATGCTAATGAAATGCTTGAAATTATGAATAATTAGATTTGATTGACAGGTAGCAAGACCGTTAGAGCTAGTGATAGCGGCTAGCTATGGGGAAGGCCTCATCCTCACGTTAATAGATGTTTGGCCATTTTGACTCTCTGAACTGTAGTTGTGTCCTCTGTGTGTTCGTGTTTGGATGTTAATCAGAATTATTCGGACAAAGATGGCAAGCTGTGGTATTGATTGCACTAAGAGATCATCCAAGAAGTCTCTGCTTCATTTTTATCAGTGAGTACAGTGATATGTCTGTACTTCACGGTCTTTCACTGGTTGAATGGGGGAACATGCCGTGCATTTAACGTAACACTGCTTGGTAAAAGATGGGTTGAAATATAATGTGTTGGTGGGGTTGGCTGGGTAACAAAACTGGAGCTAGATAAGCTGGCCGAGACTAGTGGAGGCTTCCGGACTTCGCTGGTCCACTGCAGTCAAAAGATCTGCGAGGTACTGCTGCAGAAGGGAAATTTACAGAATTTCAGTACTGTGTCTCTCCCTTTAGCAGCCACGGCCCTGCAATCAGAAATTCGCAAATCTGCCTCTCCAGCCTCCTGGAGGCAGCCCACTGAGGAGCCGCCTGGCTTTGCCCAGGTCCCATGCGACTCTGTAGTCCTAGCTGCCTGTAGAGCTCTCTGAGGGAGACCACAGAAACACTGAGGCTCTTTGAGTTGATGCTGCTTCACTTTTGAGTCACTCTACAGCAAATTTTCTGGCTAAAAGCACTCGATAACCTCCATTAGCTTCGGGATAGCTGACGGGTTTGCTCAGGTAGCTAGCCCCGTTGGCTCCAAGTTTCGTGTAGCTTCGGGTTAGCTTGTAGTAAATCTCTCGCTGATCTCCTACTCCCGTGTGCCCAGCTCTGATTGCTGTGGTCAGAGGCTGTGCTTGTATTTTAACAGTCAGTGGTTAGCTTCTAGCTTCGTGTGAGCTTTGAGTTAGCTCATAGCTACATCTGTTCAGAATTTATGAGTGTCAACCATTTGCTCCCACCCTCACAGCTCTACCAGGGGTGGAGCTATGGGTGGGCCTGCATGGGCACAGGCTCATCCAGGTTGACAGGTTGCCCACCCACCAGGGGCAGGCCCAAGTAGTAGCTTGATGTTGCTATAGCAACTCCAACATTTGGCCAAGCAACTGTTTAGCAACCCAAGTTATGTTGTAACAACAATTACAATATAAAATTATTAATTTATCGAATGTGCACTTTTTTTCACTGTGTAATAAAAAGACATTAACCCTTTAAGCGCCAAAGTTGCAATATTGTGACAAGCATCATTGCTGAGTTTAAAAAGCCCCAGATGCAAATATGATCTCTCATGAAGTTACTTTAAACCAGAAGATAGTGGAAAGGTGTAACTTCAATCTGAGCAAGTTTTGGGTGTGTTTATATTGAAACTTTATAGAGTTTGAAAACCACCTCCCGCCGGGACACTCCCGACATGGAGGAGAGGAGCAAACGAGCGGAGCTCACAGAGGGTAAATATTAGAGATAGAAAACTTACAGTGCTGNTAAAGGGAGTTGAACCAACAACCACATAAATGTGTTTGGTGCAGTGGTGTGATGATTCCCACCAAGTTTGGTACAGTTTTGAGCTTTTTTGTAGAAGTTATTAAAGTTTTATTGTATCTAGGGGGCGCTGTCCCAAATTGTATTAAAAATCCCATTGAGCAGTTTGTAGGTTATCAACAATCATTTGTGTGCAGTTTGGTGTGAATTGCACCATGCATGTGTTGCTCAGGGCCACAAATGTCTGAGGGGGCGGGGCTAAAGGGAGTTGAACCAACAACCACATAAATGTGTTTGGTGCAGTGGTGTGATGATTCCCACCAAGTTTGGTACAGTTTTGAGCTTTTTTGTAGAAGTTATTAAAGTTTTATTGTATCTAGGGGGCGCTGTCCCAAATTGTATTAAAAATCCCATTGAGCAGTTTGTAGGTTATCAACAATCATTTGTGTGCAGTTTGGTGTGAATTGCACCATGCATGTGTTGCTCAGGGCCACAAATGTCTGAGGGGGCGGGGCTAAAGGGAGTTGAACCAACAACCACATAAATGTGTTTGGTGCAGTGGTGTGATGATTCCCACCAAGTTTGGTACAGTTTTGAGCTTTTTTGTAGAAGTTATTAAAGTTTTATTGTATCTAGGGGGCGCTGTCCCAAATTGTATTAAAAATCCCATTGAGCAGTTTGTAGGTTATCAACAATAATTTTTGTGCAGTTTGGTGTGAATTGCACCATGCATGTGTTGCTCAGGGCCACAAATGTCTGAGGGGGCGGGGCTAAAGGGAGTTGAACCAACAACCACATAAATGTGTTTGGTGCAGTGGTGTAATGATTCCCACCAAGTTTGGTACAGTTTTGAGCTTATTTGTAGAAGTTATTAAAGTTTTATTGTATCTAGGGGGCGCTGTCCCAAATTGTATTAAAAATTGCATTGAGCAGTTTGTAGGTAATCAACAATCATTTTTGTGCAGTTTGGTGTGAATTGCACCAAGCATGTGTTGCTCAGGGCCACAAATGTCTGAGGGGGCGGGGCTAAAGGGAGTTGAACCAACAACCACATAAATGTGTTTGGTGCAGTGGTGTGATGATTCCCACCAAATTTGGTACAGTTTTGAGTTTTTTCATAGAAGTTATTAAAGTTTTATTGTATCTAGGGGGCGCTGTCGCAAATTGTATTAAAAATCCCATTGAGCAGTTTGTAGGTTATCAACAATCATTTGTGTGCAGTTTGGTGTGAATTGCACCATGCATGTGTTGCTCAGGGCCANGAAACTTTCTAGGGGGCGCTATTTCGCTATTTCTGTTGCGATTTTGCTGGATTCTTGCGCTCCCTGACTTTTCGCCATTTTGAAGACGCGTGCAAAATTTGGTGAGTTTTGGGATATGGGAAAGGTCCCAAAAAGGCGTTTTGTGGACGGGAAGAATAATAATAATAATAATAAACAGAGCAAAAACAAGAGGCCTTCGCAGCGCTTTCGCTGCTCGGGCCTAATAATAAACAGAGCAAAAACAAGAGGCCTTCGCAGCGCTTTCGCTGCTCGGGCCTAATTAAAGCTGCAAGCAGCGTCGTTCGGCCCTCGCAGCTCAGCGCCGCTCCGGCCTACCGTGGCAGCCCGGGGGGACCTGAGCACCGCCACGGCACAGAAACGTCAACCCCCGCGACCCCGGAAACCGCGAGCCGTCACTTCATCCGCACCTCACCCCAACTCAGCATCTCCTCCAAGCCCGCCCAAAAATGATGCGTCTCACCACTAGAGGAAGCTCTAAACTGACCACGCTAGCGAGTTAAGCGTCGCTTTGTGTTAGTTTGGCGTCAATCAGATGTTGCGTGCGTTTTCTAGAAGCAAACAGCCTAAAGGGGCGGAGTTAAAGGGAGTTGAACCAACAAGCACATAAATGTGTTTGGTGCAGTGGTGTGATGATTCCCACCAAATTTGGTACAGTTTTGAGTTTTTTCATAGAAGTTATTAAAGTTTTATTGTATCTAGGGGGCGCTGTCGCAAATTGTATTAAAAATCCCATTGAGCAGTTTGTAGGTTATCAACAATCATTTGTGTGCAGTTTGGTGTGGATTGCACCATGCATGTGTTGCTCAGGGCCAAAAATGTCTGAGGGGGCGGGGCTAAAGTGAAATCAACCAATGACCACAGGAATGTATTGGTCGCATTTGTGTGATGACACATAGCAAGTTTGGTGCAGTTGTGACCTTGTCTGTAGAAGTTATTACAGTTTTAAGGTATGTAGGGGGCGCTGTGGTGAAATAAGACCACCTTCACCAACCATTTGCACCTGTTTGGTTGAGGGAGTGAATTTTTGTTCACCGTGTTAAATTTCACGCTGATAGGATGGTGTAAGCGAACGTTACAGTCAAACGTAAGTTCACGGCGTCACGCCATAATTCGCCATGGCGTCTGGAACCAAAATGGCCGACTTCCTGTGCAATATAGAGTATAGCTTAAAGAGACTTTTTTGTAGGTACTGAGACACTACATCAGCGTGCAACGTTTAGTAATTCTCAAGCAAAGCATGGCTTGGGGCTGACAGTTTAAATAATCATAGGGGGCGCTATTTCAAAAATTAGGCCACGCCCACCTGATTTTTACGTCACCTTCTATTGAGGGTCGGACTAGGATGGCTCACCCCAAGTTTCGTGGCAATGTCATGAAAATTGAGGAAATGACAGGCAAACGTAAATGCATGGCGTGACATCAAAATTCGCCATGGCGCCCAAGCCCCACCTTCTTTCGATACCTGGCAATACTGGACACAAAGAGAGCCCAACAGGTCCACTGCTATTTGGCTAAAATTGATGCTGATTAGGTTAAAGGGGCCAAATATGGAGTTTTGAGAGTAAAGCATGGCGTGGCGGCACGCCAATGTTTGACGGTTAGCCACGCCCAAACCGAACATTTCTCGTAAAATCCGTAGGTTCACTTTTTTCTATATGGTCTTAAGAGTATATAAAAAAAATTTGAAGGCGATACGTCAAACGGCGAAGGGGGCGTGACCGTAAATACAACGTGTCCGAAAACCACAAAATGGCGTCTGGAACCAAAATGGCCGACTTCCTGTGCAATATAGAGCATGGCTTCAAGAGGCTTTTTTGTAGGTCCTAAGACACTACATCAGCGTGCAGCGTTTCGTAATTGTCACGCAAAGCATGGCTTGGGGCTGACAGTTTTAATGGTCCTAGGGGGCGCTATTTCCAAAATTAGGCCACGCCCACCGGATTTTCACGTCATGTTCTATTGGGGGGCGGACCAGGATACCTCAAAAAAAATTTCGTGCCGATATCTTTCGAAATGACGAAATGGGAGGCAAACGTATGGCCACGGCGTTACGCCTGACTTCGCCGCGGCGTCACAGCCACGCCGTCTTTNACATGTCTGTTCATTGTTGACAAAGCTCTTTGACTGGTAATGGTTGACTCTGATTCTGAAGAGGAATATTCACCTTCTGATGAGGATATTCACTCGTCCAATGAGAGTGACGCTGCTGCAGCGCGCAGCAACAGAGAGTCTGTGTGCTTCATGAGAGGCTGCACACATGATCCGATGCTTATTCCACCGTGTTCAGGATAGGCTGGGTGTAGAAATGATGGTAAAAATTCTATTCAATTCAATTCAGTTTATTTCTATAGCGCCAAATCACGACAAGAGTCGTCTCAAGGCTCTTCACAAAGTAAACATTCAAATACAGTTCAGTTCATTAAGCCAATCAGTAAAAAAGTTTCCTATATAAGGAACCCAGCAGATTGCATCAAGTCACTGACTAGTGTCAGTGTGTTTTCAACAATCCTCATACTAAGCAAGCATGTAGCGACAGTGGAGAGGAAAACTCCCTTTTAACAGGAAGAAACCTCCAGAGGATCCTGGCTCAGTATGAGTAGCCATCCGCTACGACTCACTGGGGGTTGAGAAGACAGCAGGCACACACACACACACACCATATACAGGTCCTTCTCAAAAAATGAGCATATTGTGATAAAGTTCATTATTTTCTGTAATGTGCTGATAAACATTAGACTTTCATATATTTTAGATTCATTACACACAACTGAAGTAGTTCAAGCCGTTTATTGGTTTAATATTGATGATTGTGGCATACAGCTCATGAAAACCCAAAATTCCTATCTCAAAAAATTAGCATATTCCAACCGACCAATAAAAGAAAAGTGTTTTTAATACTAAAAAGGTCAACCTTCAAATATTTATGTTCAGTTATGCACTCAATACTTGGTCGGGAATCCTCTTGCAGAAATGACTGCTTCAATGCGGCGTGGCATGGAGGCAATCAGCCTGTGGCACTGCTGAGGTGTTATGGAGGCCCAGGATGCTTCGATAGCGGCCTTAAGCTCATCCAGAGTGTTGGGTCTTGCGTCTCTCAACTTTCTCTTCACAATATCCCACAGCTTCTCTATGGGGTTCAGGTCAGGAGAGTTGGCAGGCCAATTGAGCACAGCAATACCATGGTCACTAAACCATTTACCAGTGGTTTTGGCACTGTGAGCAGGTGCCAGGTCGTGCTGAAAAATGAAATCTTCATCTCCATAAAGCTTTTCAGCAGATGGAAGCATGAAGTGCTCCAAAATCTCCTGATAGCTAGCTGCATTGACCCTGCCCTTGATAAAACACAGTGGACCAACACCAGCAGCTGACATGGCACCCCAGACCATCACTGACTGTGGGTACTTGACACTGGACTTCAGGCATTTTGGCATTTCCCTCTGCCCAGTCTTCCTCCAGACTCTGGCACCTTGATTTTACCGAATGACATGCAAATTTTGCTTTCATCCAAAAAAGTACTTTGGACCACTGAGCAACAGGCCAGTGCTGCTTCACTGTAGCCCAGGTCAGGAGCTTCTGCCGCTGTTTCTGGTTCAAAAGTGACTTGACCTGGGGAATGCGGCACCTGTAGCCCATTTCCTGCACACGCCTGTACACGGTGGCTCTGGATGTTTTCACTCCGGACTCAGTACTGCTTCCGCAGGTCCCCCAAGGTCTGGAATCGGTCCTTCTCCACAATCTTCCTCAGGGTCCGGTCACCTCTTCTCGTGCAGCGTTTTCTGCCACACTTTTTCCTTCCCACAGACTTCCCACTGAGGTGCCTTGATACAGCACTCTGGGAACAGCCTATTGGTTCAGAAATGTCTTTCTGTGTCTTACCCTCTTGCTTGAGGGTGTCAATGATGGCCTTCTGGACAGCAGTCAGGTCGGCAGTCTTACCCATGATTGTGGTTTTGAGTAATGAACCAGGCTGGGAGTTTTTAAAAGCCTCAGGAATCGTTTGCAGGTGTTTAGAGTTAATTAGTTGATTCAGATGATTAGGTTAATAGCTCGTTTAGAGAACCTTTTCATGATATGCTAATTTTTTGAGATAGGAATTTTGGGTTTTCATGATGTTGACTCCCCTCTGACCTTGTGTCCTGGCTACCCCTTGCATTTGTGTTGTATCTCGTCAATCTCAAGTTGTGATAGCAGCTGCCGTTTGTGGATGTTGGAACACTGAGCTAATAGTTGTTTGGCTGTTAGTGTTGAGTGCGGGTTTCGAAGTAACCATTCTTCCCGCATTCTCTGCATGTAACACTCTGACTAGCGTTACTGGAGTAGTAGCATTCCAACAGACCCAGGTTCTCGCATCTCGCTTCACTTCCGTCTTGTTCCAGTAGCCCACCTTTCATCAGGGTGCTCTGGTTCCCTAGCACCTGACGCAGACCTCGCTTGGCCGCGCGACGTCTAAGCCAGCATCTCATTTATTTCGGTTGCTGTCATCATGGTATGAGGTAGGCTATTAGCACCAAGAGTCTTGCCTAAGGGCCCACACTGGATGTTGGTATTTTTGCCCTAACCCAGATTTGAACCAGGCTGAGGTAGGAAACAAGGATGTACCTCAAAGTGCAATATTTAAGGTGCAAAGCATTTATTCATCTTTAAATTAAGTCACTTTTAAATTTTTGTGAAACTGATTTTCTGACTTATTTGCCCAAAGAAAAAGAAAAGTTATAGAACTTTGATCATAAAGTGCAACAATCAGCCCCAAGGGAATAAACAAAACACAAAGCTAATAAATGAATAGCTAAATATTGCCAGTGCTGTGATTTTTTATTTCACATTTGATTATTTCCCCCCAGTTTTGAAAAATCTCGACAGCATAGACATTGAAGAGTAGTCGCCACATTGACCGCTACTGCCTATGGCGGCCACATTTGCAGGGTCTGCTTTTTATAAAGTATGTGGTTAACGGAAGAAGAAGAACAAACAATCTTTTTTATAGCGCCTCTCAAAATAAAAATCACGAGGCGCTTCACAAAAACAAAAAGTAAAATAAGAAATTTAAAAATGAAATAAAAATATAAAAAAATGGGTTAAATTAAGTAAAAATTGTGATTAAAAAAGGATGTGAAAAAAGGCAAAAGGAAAATGAATCAGTGAAAATTTGTCAATGTTAAAAAGTCTCTGAAATACATAAACACAATTTAAACACTAGAGACATGACTGCATGGAGCAAGTTAATGACTGGATGCAGTCAAACTTCCTCCAGTTAAACAAAGACAAGACTGAAGTTGTCTTTGGAGATCAGAAGGATAGGATGGAGGTTATTGCTCAACTTGGCTCCAGAGGAATAAAAACAAAGACCCAGGTTAGAAATCTTGGTGTCATAATTGATTCAGACTTGAGCTTCACGGGTCACATTAAGGCTATAACTAGATCAACGTTTTATCATCTCCATCACATAGCAAGACTCAGAGGTCTCATGTCCAGACCAGACCTGGAAAAACTCATTCATGCGTTCATCTCCAGCAGGCTGGACTACTGCAATAGTCTTCTGTCTGGCCTTCCCAAAAAAGCTGTGAAGTAGCTGCAGCTTCTTCAGAATGCTGCTGCTAGAGTCGTAACCAGAACCAAGAGAACCGAGCACATCACTCCTGTTCTTAAATCTCTATACTGGTTACCAGTAAACTACAGAATCCATTACAAGGTGTTTCTACTAGTTTATAAATCACTCAATGGCATGGAGCCAAAATACCTGTCAGATCTCCTTCCAGTATCTCCACCCAGCAGGGCTCTGAGATCCTTAGGAAGCAGTCAGCTGGTAGAACCGGGTCAGAACCAAACAGGTGAAGCTGCTTTTAGCTACTATGCTGCACACAGATGGAATCAGCTTCCTCATGACCTCAGATGTGCCCCAACTCGGTAACTTTTAAATCAAAATTGAAAACTTTCATGTATCCATCAGCCTATGAATGAATAGCCCCCTTCAGACAGGCCATGAAAAACGGAAATGTTCGGGACTCTTTCCGTAAGACGTTTGTGTCTGAATACAAATATCCGGTAAACCTTTTCCTGAATTAGACCGGACGAAGCCCCTAGTAACAGGACCGGACTCGTCACGGACAGGGTGGCTGCTTCAGACTGGTGAGGTCGAGTTCCGGACAGGGAGGAGGAGGAGGAGGAGGAGGGGAGCGGGGGACGCTGGTGCGCACCTAGATTACATAGATCACGTGACTGGGAAAGCAAAGTTTTTCAACACGTCTGACCAGAAAACTTCGCCACTTGGTCGTGAATGTTTCCATATACGCCGGGTAGCTCGCTCCTGTAGCATGCGGCGAACCATGGCAGCTCGCCTCCTACGGTACCGTCTCCTGGAAGCGCGACGGAGCGCATCACAGCGCTTCCGTGATTCCTTTATTAACCATTGAGCTTCATCATCCAGGTGACCAGGTCTCTTATGCGTCTTCGTGTGCGCAGAATTGTGCTTAACGTAAATCCGATCAGTGAGAGGAATTCTATCACATACTAGCTTTGTTTGGGGAGATGACGCATGTACGCCCGCTGCATTATGCAATATCTGGGTACAGCCACTCCCTCCCCCGCAGACATCTGGAACTTGTCCCTGCTGTGTGAAGGCAGCCGAAAGGACAAGTTCCGGTGCAAACGTGGTGTGTCTGAAAACACAGTTCTGGTTAAAGACCGGACTGAATTGTCCACACATATTCCAGAATGTCAATCTGAAAAGGGCTAATGTTTCTTATGCTGCACCTTCTGCACTGTAACTGCTCACCCTTTAACTTTGTCCTTTTCTTTTAAACTTATAAATCTAAATTTAATTTGTGTGTATTTTAATTCTGCTGTCATGTTTATTTAATTGTTCTTGCCATTCTTGCTAAATGGAAAGCACATTTAATTGCCTCTGTGTATGAAATGTGCTATAGAAATAAAGCAGCCCTGCCTTGCCTTGCATTGATGGCAGGATGCGCTAGAGAAGCGCTATGCCCTCTGCTATCCTGGCGGAGAATTGCTTCACAACACTGACACACCAACAGAGTATAGAAGGAAAATGTCTCCGTCAATACGTGTGCGTGTGAAACTTGCTGATGGAGAAGTATAAATAATAATAATAATTTAAAATAATAATAACGGACTTCCGGCGGCGCCATGTTGATGTGAAAGACGCATTGCTCTGTGCTCCGCTGAATATCCGACCTACCAAACAACATTTTTACCGTAACTTGACATATGCCTAATGCCTCTAAGAAGACAAGTACCATCGACAGATTATCCAGATATCAATATACGAACAAGGAAAAGGATGAAAAACAGACAGAAAACACCGGAGCTAACGAACCAACTAAACATGACGGGGCTAGCATAGCCGCCACCACCAGGTCTGATAACAACATGGAGGGGATGCTAAAAGCTATTGTGGAATCAAACCTTGACATACGGGATATTCAACAGATGAGGAAGGATGTGAATGAATTCAAGAGTCAAACCGATGAAGCCTTCACCAGACTAGAAACATCAATGAGAGGCCTGGGCGCAGAACTAACAAAGTTGGACAAAAGGATGGTGGAGGCGGAGCAGCGCATTTTGACCGGAGATGATGCGGCGACAGCTCATTAGAAAGCTATTCGATTCTTATTGCAATGTGAGGAAGAGCTGGCGGAACAATGCGAAGACCTCCAAAATCGAGAAAGAAGGCAGAACTTAAGGCTGCACCAGATCCCAGAGGGATGTGAAGGAGATGATATGGTGGCTTTTCTTAAAAAGTTGATTCCGACAGTTCTAAAACCACTGCCACTAACCGAGAGGCATATTAAAACTGACTGGGCGCACAGGAGAAACGGGCGAAGAATCAACATGTTTACAGAGGAGGACTGCAGGTTTTTCTTCCCCTGACATGACTCAACACACTATCTGAAGAAGTAAGGTGTCTTGTTCAGTTATTTTTCTCTCTTGATAATTGCACTTGAAAAAAAAAGTGAGTGATTATATATATATATATTAAAGGAACACTTTAAAGAACACTTTAAAGAAACACATTAGATACATCAGATCTCAATATGAAGTTGGATATCTATACAAATAACGACAGGGCAATGTCTTAGGAACAAAAGGATGCCAAGTCTTTTAATGGAAATAAAAGTTTTCAGCCTACAGAGGGCTCAATTGTGTAGACACCCTAAAATCAGAGTGAAATGAAGATGTGGCAGGCTAGTCCATTATTTCAAAAACTTCATTTCTGCAACTCCAAATGCTTTTCAGTATCTTGTGTGGCCCCCACGAGCTTGTGTGCATGCTTGACAACGTCGGGGCATGCTCCTAATGAGACAACGGATGGTGTCTTGTGGCATTTCCTCCCAGATCTGTGTGAGGGCATCCCTGAGCTCTTGTACAGTCTGAGGAGCAACCTGGCGCCGCCTAATGGACCCAAACATAATGTCCCACAGATGTTCTATTGGGTTTAAGTCAGGGGATCGTGAAGGCCATTCAATTGTTTCAATTCCTTCATCCTCCAGGTACTGCCTGCATACTCTTGCCACATGAGGCCGGGCATTGTCGTGCATTAGGAGAAAACCAGGACCTACTGCATCAGCGTAGGGTCTGACAAAGGGTTCAAGGATTTCATCTGGATACCTTATGGCAGTCAGAGCACCATTTCCTAGGCAGTAGAGGTCTGTGCGTCCCTCCATGGATATGGGTAGAGACATTCACACCAGTGGCCCTCTGGAGGTCATTCTGTAGGGCACGAGCAGTGCTCAGCCTGTTCCGCCTTGCACAAAGGAGCAGGTATCGGTCCTGCTGATGGGTTGTGGACCTTCTACGGCCCTGTCCAGCTCTCCTAGAATAACCGCCAGTCTCCTGAAATCTCCTCCATGTTCTGGAGATTGTGCTGGGAGACACATTAAACCTTCTTGCTGCAGCACGTGTGGATGTGCCATCCTGGAGAAGTTGGACAACCTGTGCAACTTCTGTAGGGTTAAGGAATCGCCTCATGCTGCCAGTAGAGATAATTACTCAAGCCAAAACTAGCACGAGTGGAAAACCAGCCAAAAAAGATCAAGAGGGAGAAACTTGAAATGACCTCCACATGTTAAACCAGTCCTGTTTTGAGGGTTTTGTAATTGTTGCCACTTTAGTGCACCTGTCGTTAAGTCCATGAACACCAATACAGCTGAAAGTGATTAACAATGCCCTCAGCTGTTAATCAACCAGAAAATTATCAGACAGGTTTAACTGATTTCATGCCAGGCCCAATAAAAAAAGTGTTCCTTTCATTTTTCTGAGCAGTGTATTTATATATATATATATAAATATAAATATATATATATATATATATATATATATATATATATATATATATATATATATATATATATATATATATATATATATATATATATATATAGAGAGAGAGAGAGAGAGAGAGAGAGAGAGAGAGAGACTTTTGTCGAGTTCAGCTCAGAATAATAATGTGTTAATTGATCGTTTGGTCAGCGGCTTCAGCGGCAGCTAATTTAACATGATGAGTGATACACACTCAGCCCCCATGAGGCGGCAATGACATGACCCAAGGGCACGGCCCGCTACACAAAGTGACATTAACCTGGAAGGACTCCGCCACCCTCCATCCGATTCCACCCAGGGACTGGCAAATAATGTAGATAGGCCAGTTGAGGACTTGGAAGCTAAGTTCACATGTTCGATATCCAATGTTCATTTTTGGAAATTGTATATAGTTTTTGTTCTATGTTCTTTTACTTTCCTGACAACATATATTATTCGATCAAGAGGAAACGGAACAGCAGACAGGCTTAAGTGGAACACAAAGCATGATAACATTATAGACAAGAATAATGGGGTGTGGGTGATTTGACTGTGATTAGTTATAATATAAAGGGTCTGGGAAGCCCAATTAAAAGGAAAAAGATACTTAACCAGCTTAAAGCCTTACAATGTTCAGTGGCAATGTTACAAGAAACCCATTTGTTTGAGACGGAACACCTGAAATTGAGGAGAGATTGGGTGGGGCAAGTCCATGGTGCCTCTTACGAAGGAGTAAGAAAAAAGGGGGTGGCTATTTTATTTAGAAGAAATATATTTTTCAACAGTGAAAACATAGTGAAAGATAAGAAAGGCCGATTTGTTATGGTGACAGGTACAATTGGGAACTAGATAAATTGCATTTCTTGCAGAAATTTAGCAGTGTCTGCTGAATTCTGAAACTGACAGCTTAACATGCCTAAGAACTGAAGCTGAAATTGAGTTCAATTGTCAAAGTTAGCAGAATGAAATCAAAATTAAACTGTTAGGAAGAGCAGAAATGTTAGCAGAAATTGTTTAACTTTGATGTTTCACCATCAGCTGAACTGGAAATAATAATAGAATTTGTTGAAGGCTAAAGGATTTTGCTGTTAAAACAAGTTAAAATGTTCCAACTACACTAAATATGACCAACACCAGGAAGCTTAACATAGTAAAAATTTAAAATGTGTCCAAATCCAGGGGTTGCATCAGGGGTGCCCAGTCCTGGTCCTGGAGGGCCGCTATCCAGCAGGTTTTGTGGTTACTCTGCTCAAACACACTTGATTCAGTGGTTGAATCACCTGTGCAGCAGCTCATCAAGCTCTGCAGAAGCCTGCTAATCACTTGCTAATTGAAATCAGGTGTGTTGAAGCAGAGTTACAACTAAAACCTGCTGGATACCGGCCCTTGAGGACCAGGATTGGGGACCCCTGGGTTGCATGCTCACGAGTACCCGTCCTCATTGGTCTCAGGAGAACGTGTTCTTCCATGACCGGTTAGACCGGACGTTAACAGCTGTGAATGTGGACATTCTAGCCTTAAATAATAGTCCCGCCCCTACTTTGGCGGATGTCCTCCTGTCACCTAGCAACTGCTACCGCATAAGAAGAAGCTGCAGAAATTGAGCTCGCACATGTTTTAAACTTTTTCCTTGGTTATTTTATGATTTTGGATTCACCAAATTTATGAACTGTAATTAAGAACAAGAACACAAAAACACATTACAGGCCTAATGACAACAGGAAACGCATAAAAACACAACCACTTCAGGCTTTTACTTTTTGTTCAGTCAGATTTTAATAAGCTGTCATTTAAAGTTGTACTGCTGCTCTCCTGCTGCGTCTCCCGTTTCTTCTGCCATTGTTGCCGGTACAGAAATCAATCCCACAGTGCATCACGGGATTTATGGAGGTGAGGAGACCACGGAGACTACACCGCACCCGTTCTCAAAATCGGGGTAAAGAAGAACGCATTTCAAGACCGCATTCTGAGCATTCTTGGAATTTGGACGGTCTTCGACGCGGCGCTGTGACGTCACTGGTCTTAAAATCCGAACTCATGAGCACGCAACCCCTGGATTTGGACACAGCCTATGTGTTGCTGGATGATCGACTGTTATTTCATGATGTAACCCAGAGCTGTGTGAAATTTTATCCAACCATCTAAATTACCTCCAGACGACTGCGGCTCACGGGGCACAACTCTCAGAGGATGCATAAAAACAACAACCGCTCCTGCAGGGATGTGTGACTAATGTCACATTCCCAAAATCCACTCTGTAGAAAAGGGGCTTAGGGAGGCGAGATATTTTTCACATCAAAGCTCAAAGCCACAGAGCATCAGCCTCCATGCCTCACACGAGGTGAAGAATGGGCTGACTAATCACAATAAACATCATTCTGCCATCTCGACAGCTGCTCTATGAACCTTATCAGTTCAGCTGAGTAAAACCTAATTTATGCTTCCCCGTCAGCTCCCCGAGGCAGAGACACACACGCATTGAGGGAGACATTTTTCCTTCGGACTTCTCCGTCACGTGGGGAGTGTTGCAAAGCAATTCCTCGCCAGGACAACAGAGGGCGTAGCGCTTTTCTGTGGTATCCTGTCATATATCTGGTCCAAGAGATTTAAACTCCTGCTGTTTGTGTTTAAAGCTTTAAATGGTCTCGCACCTACCTATTTATCAGATCTGCTCACTCCTTATGTACCGGTTAGGGTTAGGGTTAGGGTTAGACTAAAATGCACCGGTTCGTTCACTGAGATCGGCTGACTGCATGCTGCTCTGCATTCTGTCCATGAAGTACAAAGCAAGGGGGGAGTGGGCTTTTATGTATGTTGCCCCGATGCTCTGGAATGCATTACCCCTCTCAATTAGACAGCCTTCATCTAACTAGCATAAATTAGGCTTAACACATCAGATCACTCCCTGAAATGAGACGACACTAGTGTTGAATCAACTGTGTCAGCACGTGTGTGTACTGAGCAGGCTAATTGTAGCATAATGATTATCTCCTTCTCTCAGCCAGTAATGGGGCAGACGTTATTAGGGCTTTTCACATGA
Organism: Aphyosemion australe; assembly: GCA_006937985.1. Lineage (NCBI taxonomy): Eukaryota > Metazoa > Chordata > Actinopteri > Cyprinodontiformes > Nothobranchiidae > Aphyosemion > Aphyosemion australe. Next base: position 223,179 of record SSNS01000421.1, read on the forward strand.
CTAAGCCCACTAAAGTGGACCACTGGGGCCTTGAGCATAGCCGCCTGTTGTATACGGTGTGTTGATTAAGACAGAACAATACAGATGTTGAGATTAGCTGTGGTGTAATGGACTGAGATGAAACTAGATGTCAACTCCTTGCTTCCATTAGCTCTGACCTTTTTCTGCTAAGAGTGTGTTTGTTGGCAGAGGTAAGTCAGGGGTGTGTCACCCACAAGCTCAGCTCCAGCTCAGGGAGTGGCATCACCCATGACATCATCCAAGGAAAAATCCCCCTCTCCAGCCTTTCACTGTTCCAGAAGCTGAGCTCGGAGCGCTCCCTCTGCATTCCTGCTTTCTGAACAGCTCCCACTCTGTCTGAGGGCGCAGCAAGAGAGAGGGAACACAAACATACAGTGAAAAGACAGAGAACAACAGAGGGGGAAAAGCCTTGCTGAGATTACAGACCCCTCTAATAGTCTGTGGGAAGCATAGGCGGGTTAGGGAAAACATAAATCTGTCAGAGCCAGTGAGATAAACAGAGGAATGAAGAAAATCAAGGTGCTTAAATTCAAGGGGTTGGCTTTTGGTTCCATCATGCAAAGGGGCAAACGGCCTCTTGCCAACACAGTTGAGCATTGATGCACCCAAATATCCAGTCTCTTCTGCATTTGATTTATGAAAACAATAAGATGAGAAAAAAAGACAAAAAATGTTGTGTGATCATTTAATAGCTAGTTAGCGACCACACACATGATAATCACTGACATTCTCAAAGCAGGAAGTGCTAGCCCACATTCTTTGACTATTTGCATGTTATTTTTTCTAATTCCCTGGACTGCAGCACAATAATGCTTATAAAGACAAGAAAATGGAAAAGAAAAGAAAACCTAACCCTAAGTCATGGAAATGATAGCATAGGCCTATTTCATCATTTTGCAAGTTAGATCATTTTAGCAAACCTGTTTTAGGACATGCTGACTGAAAACAAATTCAACCATAATTTTTCATCACATGGTTTTATTTTGTTATAGTGTGGAAACTGGCAAATAATGCTCCATTTGTGTGATGTTTTGTGATCACACAGTCCTATCTCTTAAATCCCAGGCCACACTGTGCGTTTTTGGTCGTCCTAGACAAATCAGTCGTCGTGAACAGAATCGTGACAAAAACAGGTGAACAAGATTTGCAAGTCTGTGGCTGTCCAGTGTGAGCTTTTTGAGCACTCTTGCAACCAAATTCAGCCTCCAACAGTCTTCAAGCAGTGTCAGAAAATGTACTCTGATCTGCAATCGACCAGTGGTGGCTCGTCCATAGGGGGCGCTAGGGCGCCGCCCCACCAGTCTCACAGGAAGAGGAAGAAGAAGAGAGGAATCACAAAATGTATTTAAAAAAACATCAAATTTAAACTAAACGATCTATACACCTTATGGGCTGTAAGTGCTGTGTGTAATCTGCATTTAATTGTAGTTTAATAAAGTTAATACTTTTAACACGGCCGAAACGTCGACGTACTTCCTGTCACGTGTCCTCTCACGGTCGCAGCAATCTTTACCATCGACTTAATACGGGCTAACTGGCGCATGCGCGCTGGATCCCCAACGACAAGGAATAGGAGAGCCTTTGGGCGCATATGGTTGCGATCGCAAGCAAACGGGGGGAGTCTGCTCAGATCAGAAGGAGGATGCTGATTGGTCAGCTCACCCAGCCCAGACAGAACCGGAAATTTCTCCACAGGCTAGTTCACGTCCTTTGTTGTTGTGGGGCTGCTGCTAACGTTGACTATGGAGAAAACTAGTAGTTTCATCTTTTTATCATTGGATTCTACGAACCACGTGGATTTTTTACTATTAGATGGATTATTTTGACCAGCAACGTAAGACAGAATTTAGCTTTTGACTTCATGAAAATAGCTTTGTTTTGCTTTTCATTTGCAGTCATTGGGTGGTGTTGAGGTAGAAAACGTGGATTCTATCCTTTAAAAGAGCCTCTTCCTGTTTAGTGTGTGTGAGGTTTGCATATATTGGTCAATATGAAGCATGTTTTTGGAACAACTTTGTTGCTAACTTAGCAACAAAGTCCGTCGATTTCAAGTTGTGTGACGCATAAGAATGGTAATTTGGCGTTCCCTAGTGGTGATATGTGGTTAGCGCATCTGAAAAACTGACCTGCAAAATAAAGAAAATAACGATCGTTCATATAGCGCCTCTCAAGATAAAAACCATTCACAAGAACTAACATAAAAAAATAAAAATAAAAAAATGCGCCCCACCCAAAAAGAAATTCACCAGCCGCCACTGCAATCGACCAATGAAAATACACCCAGGGAGTGACGCGAGAAACTAGTGACAAGAATGCAATGCAAGAGTAGAACATGTGAGCCACTCCCTTTTGAAGTTTGGTTTAAAGTCTAATAAAAGAAGTGTTAAACTTTTTTCTCTTTTCATTATTGTTGTCTTGGGTATCTGTCAGCCTTTAGTGATGTTCGGTGTGTATGCTTCTAAACCCTTTGCGGTGGTTCTGGGGCTCAGGGCAGGCTGATTTTAAACAAAATCAACCATGAAAACAGCTCATGAGACCTTTGAATGACTCATTTCTTTTTTATCTCTCCTTCTGCCTGAATGATGTGCTCAGCACGGGGAGTGCCTCACAAAAGTTTTCTTTTTCATAAGCATGCCCCCCTGGCCACTACGCATGGCTTTAGAGGCTAATTGAGCTCTGGTTTTGTCCAGTAAAAGTAGATTCTCTGCCCCCCTCCAAAAAAACAAAACAAAAACAAAACACTAACCTGTTGTTTTCATTAGGGATTAATGATTTTCATGTTATTCCCATTAGGTTCATATATACGCTGAAAATGTTAACAGGTTATTTGTTGCGTTAACAGACTAATTCATTAACTGCTACATATACACTGCCTGGCCAAAAATAACATTGCCGCCTGGATTTAACTAAGCAGACAGTTAGGAGCCTCCTATTGTATAATTACTGCATGGCAGCTAGTAACAGGTTATTTAACCCAACTGGTGCAATGAGCTGCTTCTCATGTCTTCAACAACCATGTGGAAAGACACATCTGGTGGTGGTGGAACAGACGTTAATCTGTGTGAGAAGGATCACATCATTGGCATGCATCAAGCAGAGAAAACATCTAAGGAAATTGCAGAAACGACTAAAACTGTCCAACGCATTATTAACAACTGGAGGGATAGTGGGAACCCATCGTCTTCCAGTGTGGCCGGAAAAAAAATCTTGAATGATCGTGATCGGCAATCACTTAAATGTTTGGTGAAATCAAATGGAAGAAAAACAACAGTAGAACTCTGATTGCTGGGTCTGAGACACTGCTTGTCGCCTGTGGAGCTCTCTGAGGGAAAACACAGAAACTCTGCAGTTTGTGAGTTGATGGGTGCTTCAAGTTTGAGTTGCTCAACTGCAATTTTCTGACTAAAAGCGCCCGCAAACCTCCCTTAAAGTCACTTGGCTTGTAGCTGGGAACAATGATGGAGTCAGATCCTTATAGTTCTGCTCTTAGCTCCACCTTGTTGCCCATTTTTTGATTTGGCGGTAGTGACAAAACGAATTACACGGCCAAGGTGTGAACCGCCCATTTGGCTTCAAATAAGACTTTCAGAACGCTATGGGTGACATCATGTAGGATTTTTCCATCTTCTACAGTCATTGGGTCTGATGAGTCCAGATGGACCCTGTTCCAGAGTGATGGGTGCATCAGGGTAAGAAGAGAGGCAGATGAAGTGATGCACCCATCATGCCTAGTGCCTACTGTACAAGCCTGTGGGGGCGGGGCTATGATCTGGGGTTGCTGCAGGTGGTCAGGTCTAGGTTCAGCAACAGGATGTGCTCCAAGAATGAGGTCAGCTGACTACCTGAATCTACTGAATGACCAGGTTATTCCATCTTCCCTGATGGCACGGCCATATTCCAAGATGACAATGCCAGGATTCATCGGCTCAAATAGTGAAAGAGTGGTTTCAGGGAGCATGAGACATCATTTTCACACATGGATTGGCCACCACAGAGTCCAGACCTGAACCCCATGGAGAATCTTTGGGATGTGCTGGAGAAGGCTTTGTGCAGCGGTCAGACTCTACCATCATCAATGCAAGATCTTGGTGACACATTAATGCAACACTGGATGGAAATAAATCTGGTGATGCTGCAGAAGCTGATGGAAACACCGCCACAGAGAATGTGTGACGTAATCAGAGCTAAAGGAGGTCCAACAAAATATTACCTTTCTTGGTGGCAACTTTTTTTTTGTCCAGGCGGTGTATTTTAGCAAGGTAACTAAGTTTTATTTATTTTGTTGTTTTTAAGTCTGCACCAAAGGTCCAAAGTATCACATTATAAACTAGGCAGCTTCCAGGCTGTTAAATTCATCATAACTCTGACGTAATACATTAGACGTGAACATTTACATTACTGTTAATACAAAGGATTCTTCCGACAGTGTCCCCCATCCGTCAGAGATTTTTTTTTTCGACAGAACCCCGCCCCCCCCACCTCCGGCTAATGCACATGGACGGACAAACAGAGATATTCCAGGGCTGAATTATTATCCCAGTTCGCCACTGCTCATAAGGCGGGAAAAATCAGCTCTCTAATTGGCTAAGACTATTAAAACTATAGTTGCTATTTGTTCCCAAAAATTTTTACGTCTTTAAACAGGTCACAATAAAATTGGCCTGTAAAATATTGCCTCTCTCTTGCTGTAGGTTCCAGGCCGCATTACATTTTCTTCAGGAACTTTCTTACTATTAATGAATATAGTAATTCAATTCAGTTTATTTCTATAGCGCCAAATCACGACAAGAGTCGTCTCAAGGCTCTTCACAAAGTAAACATTCCAATACAGTTCAGTTCAATAAGCCAATCAGTAAAAATGTTTCCTATATAAGGAACCCAGCAGATTGCATCAAGACACTGACTGTGTGTTGATACAATCCTCATACTAAGCAAGCATGTAGCGACAGTGGGAAGGAAAACTCCCTTTTAACAGGAAGAAACCTCCAGAGGATCCTGGCTCAGTATGAGCAGCCATCCGCTACGACTCACTGGGGATTGAGAAGACAGAGCAGGCACACGCACACACACACACACACACACACACACACACACACACGCACACACACAGTAAGTTGTTAGATGTTAATTATATGACCAGTTTTAAATAATTAAAATGTTCACCCATCAGTTACAAATCAATGTCCAGTAGGGATGGGTACCGGAACCGGTACTTTTTAAGGCACCGACCGAATTCCGTCGAACCGATCGAGTACCGATTCACGTGACAAGAAACGGTGCCTTGTTTCGGTACCTGACCTAACGAGAACTTGCGAGACAGCAATTTGCCAAAATAGACAGCAGCGCCGGTGTTATGTCGATATGTGTTCCCCCCTCGAGAAGTGTTTCACCGGTGATTGAGCGGAAAGTCGCTAGTCGCTGCAGGCAAGCTGTAAACAGAGCAAGCAGCATGGCACAGAGGACGAGCTCTAAAGTTTGGGTCCACTTTACTAAATGGGATGGCTATCTGGGTGATGAAGGAACCAGCAACAATGATATAAGTGAGGCATCATTGTCTTAATCTGCTCCAGCAGGTAAATAAACTGTTTAACATAACGTTATCTTGATATTTTAGCTCCTGTTCCGCTAATGGTGCGTTCGCTTTCTCCTCAGAACTTGGAAATTTCGACTAGGAGAAAGCGAACGCGCTATAAAGTTTGGCTTCACTTCACTAAATGCAGTGGGTGATTGGGTGATGATGAAACCAGCGACAACGATCTAAGTGAGGCATCATCATCTTAATCTGCTCCAGCAGCAAAATAAACGTTTATGTTTAAGATAGTGTTAGCTTGATATTTTAGCTATCATTAACATTGCTATCAGCTAATGGTGCGTTCACTTCCTCCTCGGAAATTCCGACTTCCGAGTAGGAAAAATCAACTGTTTGAAAAAGAACGGCAAAATGAATGAAGATACACAGTAAATTTAGTTCACAGCAGTTTCTAATACTACAAGGACGCACCATCACACAATTTGTCCAGAGGGGAAAGGAGAGGAATAGGAGCACATGGAGCTGGGTTTTAGTTTCTGCATCATTTAGAAACAGTTGTGGTTAAAGGTTTTCATATTGAAGAATTTTGTACAACACTACGATGACAAAATACAAACAGTTGTATGTTATTTATTGTGATGTTTATCAAATATGGTTATATATTGAAAAAACATAAATTTTTAATTAAAAATGAGATTTAAATAATTATTAAACACTCAAAAGTATCGAAAATAGGTACCGTGAAGTACCGGTATCGATTCATAGGTACCGGGAATTGGTACCGTATCGATTCAAATGTCAAAGGTACCCATCCCTAATGTCCAGTGAACTATCCAAATTATGAATATCAGCAAATTAACAAAAACCTTGCCATTGTGCTATGTTACAACATAACAGCTGCTAGTATGTGCATTTTTAACTGTTGTGATTTTACTTTCAAAGTGAAACTGAAATAAATGTTCATTCATATACACAGAAAAACAATTCAAGTTAGCTTAGAAGAATAAGAAACAAGTAATATTGTTCTAGTTCATGTGGCTTTTTGTGAAGACAATAAAATTCCTGCTTTGATGTTGTCATAACTTTGGTATGAAGAGGTATTTCTACACCAGGAAAATCACAGAGCTTCTTTCTTGTAGTCAGTTCAGGATCATAGTGTAACAACAAGGATTGCCTAAAGTGTTTGCTTTAGGCTGGGGGATGGTGGTGGAGGGGTGAGGTGTCTCAGCCACAAAGGCACTACAGTGAAAGAGGCCTCAGGGCTGACTCCAGAGGCTGCTGCCGTCCTCTGACTTCCGCCTGCCCCTCCTTTGTTATAAGCTCCAACATTAGCCAACTCAACCAGTCAGTAGGCGTTTGGCTGATCCTCTAAAACCACCAGAATGAATCTGCTTCTGCACGCACGTGCATGCTGGGTCGGATATGAGAGGATTTTTTTCTTGAGAGGGGAAGAGAACCGCAGGCTATACTGTAAGGGGTTGAGAAAACAGATGAGTCAACCGTGTAGTCACCTTCCTGTCGACTTTCTGGCGCACTGTTGTTTGTGTGTGTAAAATAGGGAAATAGATTCCTTAAATTATTGCCTTTATTTCTGCCTTTTATTCCTGGTTCTTCTGCCTCCTTTCCACCCTAAATCAAACTTAAGTCCCTTTCTCCTCTCATCTTACAGAGTAACACGATGCTCTGGTCAGCAGGGCCTATATAGACTTCAGTGAGAATTTAATAGTGTGTGCATGATACACAGCAAGTGTTTGTCCAGCAAGGTGACATCAGCAGTCGAGAATCTGCTGGTATCCCGGCCCAGCTGCTGTTGGCATCAGGAGCAAGTGGAGGAGGGCAGAGCTGAGCTGCCCTTTTCCCAACACCAGTAACAGAACCAGCTCTGTGAGCAGAGGCCAGACTGTCCTGAGCAAATTAAGACTGAGACATGTTTACTTTCAGTTGCGTCTGAAGCCTTAAATTTACAAAAATGACTTATTAGCCTTTTGAACTTTGAACTCACAGCTGCTGATCATAAAATTAGAACATCATGACAAAGTTTATTTATTTCTGTAATTCCATTCAAAAAGTGAAACTAGTATATTATATTCATTCATCACACACAGGCTGATAGATTTCAACTGATGATTATAACTGACAAACTAATGAAAATCCCAAATTCAGTATCTAAGAATATTAGAATATTGTGAAAAGGTTCTATATTGAAGACCCCTGGTGTCACACTCTAATCAGCTAATGAACTCAAAACACCTGCAAAAGCCTTTAGATGGTCTCTCAGTCTAGTTCTGTAGGCTACACAATCATGGGGAAGACGGCTGACTTGACAGTCGTCCAAAAGACGACCATGGACACCTTGCACAAGGAGAGCAAGACACAAAAGGCCATTGCTAAAGAGGCTGGCTGTTCACAGAGCTCTGTGTCCAAGCACATTAATAGAGAGGTGAAGGGAAGGACAAGATGTGGTAGAAAAAAGTCTACAAGAAACAGGGATAACCACACCCTGGAGAGGATTGTGAAACAAAACCCATTCAAAGATGTGGGGGAGATTCACAAAGAGTGGCCTGCAGCTGGAGTCAGTGCTTCAAGAACCACCACGCACAGACGTATGAAGACATGCTTTCAGCTGTAGCATTCCTTGTGTCAAGCTACTCTTGAACAAGAGACAGCGTCAGAAGCGTCTCACCTGGGCTAAAGACTAAAAGGACTGGACTGCTGCTGAGTTCTGTTCTCTGACAAAAGTCAATGTTGCATTTCCTTTGGAGATCAAGGTCCCAGAGTCTGGAGGAAGAGAGGAGAGGCTCAGAATCCACATTGCTGGAGGTCCAGTGTAAAGTTTCCACAGTCAGTGATGGTTTGGGGTGCCATGTCATCTGCTGGTGTTGGTCCATTGTGTTTTCTGAGGTCCAAGGTCAACGCAGCCGTCTACCAGGAAGTTTTAGAGCACTTCATGCTTCCTGCTGCTGACCAACTTTATGGAGATTTCATTTTCCAACAGGACTTGGCACCTGCACACAGTGCCAAAGCTACCAGTATCTGGTTTAAGGACCATGGTGTCCCTGTTCTTGATTGGCTAGCAAACTGGCCTGACCTTAACCCCATAGAACATCTATGGGCTATTGTGAAGAGGAAGATGCAATATGCCAGAGCCAACAATTCAGGAGAGCTGAAGGCCACTCTCAGAGCAACATGGACTGTACTTGTTCCATGGTCTCACCGAACACCTCCCATGCCCGGGTTTTTGCCTCCGCGACCACCCTAGCCACATTCTGCTTGGACTGCCGGTACCTATCAGCTACCTCTGGAGTCCCACAGGCCAAAAAGACCCAATAGGACTCTTTCTTCAGCTTGACAGCATCCCTAACCGCCAGTGTCCACCAGCGGGTTCGGGGATTACCGCCACAACAGGCACCGACCACCCTGCAGCCACAGGTGCGGTCAGCCACCTCGACAATGGAGTCACGGAACATGGCCCATTCGGACTTGATGTTCCCCACCTCCCCAGGGACGCGTTCGAAGTTCTGAAGCTCCTTCTGACAGGTGACTCTGCCAGACGTTCCCAGCAGACCCTCACAACACGTTTGGGTCTGCCAGGTCTGACCGGCATCTTCCCCCACCATCAAAGCCAACTCATCAACAGGTAGTGGTCAGTTGACAGCTCCGCCCCTCTCTTCACCCGAGTGTCCAAGACATGCAGATCAGATGAAATGACAATAAAATTGATCATCGACCTGCAGCCTAAGGTGTCCTGGTGCCAAGAGCACATATGGACACCTTTATGCTTGAACATGGTGTTCGTTATGGACAATCCATGACGAGCACAGAAGTCTAACAACAAAACACCACTCGGATTCAGATCAGGAGGGCGATTCCTCCCAACCACACCTCTCCAGGTCTCACTGTCGTTGCCCACGTGAGCATTGAAGTCCCCCAGCAGAACGAGGGAGTCACCCGAAGGAGTGCTCTCCAGTACCCCCTCCAGGGACTCCAAAAAGGGTGGGTAGTCTGAGCTGCAGTTTGGTGCAAACCACAGTCAGGACCCGTCCCCCCACATAAAGGCAGAGGGAGGCTACCTTCTCATTCACCGGGGTAAACCCCAATGTACAGCCACCAAGAAAGGGGGCAAGAAGTATGCCCACCCCTGCTCGGCGACTCTCAGTGGGAGCAACTCCAGAGTGGTAGAGAGTCCAACCCCTCTCGAAGAAACTGGTTCTGGTTCCAGAGCCATGCGTCGAGGTGAGTCCGACTATATCTAGTTGGAACCTCTCAACCTCACACACCAACCAGCTCTTTCCCCACCAGAGAGGTGACATTCCACGTGCCAAGAGCCAGCTTCTGTAGCCGACAGTGGCGGCTGGTGAATTTTTTTTGGGTGGGGCGCATTTTTTTATTTTTATTTTTTTATGTTAGTTCTTGTGAATGGTTTTTATCTTGAGAGGCGCTATATAAACGATCGTTATTTTCTTCATTTGCAGGTCAGTTTTTCAGATGCGCTAACCACATATCACCACTAGGGAACGCCAAATTACCATTCTTATGCTTCACACAACTTGAAATCGACGGACTTTGTTGCTAAGTTAGCAACAAAGTTGTTCCAAAAACATGCTTCATATTGACCAATATATGCAAACCTCACACACACTAAACAGGAAGAGGCTCTTTTAAAGGATAGAATCCACGTTTTCTACCTCAACACCACCCAATGACTGCAAATGAAAAGCAAAACAAAGTTATTTTCATGAAGTCAAAAGCTAAATTCTGTCTTACCTTGCTGGTCAAAATAATCCATCTAATAGTAAAAAATCCACTTGGTTCGTAGAATCCAATGATAAAAAGATGAAACTACTAGTTTTCTCCATAGTCAACGTTAGCAGCAGCCCCACAACAACAAAGGACGGTGAACTAGCCTGTGGAGAAATTTCCGGTTCTGTCTGGGCTGGGTGAGCTGACCAATCAGCATCCTCCTTCTGATCTGAGCAGACTCCCCCCGTTTGCTTGCGATCGCAACCATATGCGCCCAACAGCTCTCCTATTCCTTGTTGTTGGGGATCCAGCGCGCATGCTCCAGTTAGCCCGTTTTAAGTCAATGGTAAAGATTGCTGCGCCCGCGAGAGGACACGTGACAGGAAGTACGTCGACGTTTCGGCCGTGTTAAAAGTATTAACTTTATTAAACTACAATTAAATGCAGATTACACACAGCACTTACAGCCCATAAGGTGTATAGATCGTTTAGTTTAAATTTGATGTTTTTTTAAATACATTTTGTGATTCCTCTCTTCTTCTTCCTCTTCCTGTGAGACTGGTGGGGCGGCGCCCTAGCGCCCCCTATGGACGAGCCGCCACTGGTAGCTGAGGATAAGACCGCCAAGGTCCCCATCTTAAATTTAAGATACTTCTCCCTAAATGCCTGAGAGGGCTCAGGTGTGTCTAACATTTTGCATATTTGCATGAGCATGAAGCAAATTTCCTTTATATCTGCCTTGTGACACTCAGCCTTGACACATATCTGTCATTGCATTTCCCCTCCTGGTTAGCCTAACTCACCCTAAACAAAACAGGGGTAGCCCCCTCTCTCTTCTTCCAATCCCAGAATGATCTCACCCAGCTAGGATTGAAATTTTTAAATGATCTGAAATATTATTGCTGTGCCATTCCAGTCAGGAAAAGATGAGAGCATAAAAGAATGCTATTATAACATCAAATTATAGGAAAATACAGAAAAAAAAGTCCCAGCGGGAGATTCATCTCTGTATTTAGAACTTGAGTCCTTGTTGTTTACTCAGGTCTGCAAAAAATCTTTAAAATAACTCAAAAAACATTTAAAAAGTGAGATTATTTGTTTACTTGCTGATTTAGACATACAAATATTAATAGCACTCTTTGTTCCAATGTGGATTTTGAGCCTGAATGTTCATCAGATTACAGACCGCAACACTATAGGTTTAGTCTGACTTGTCTTTTCTAAAACAGTGTCAACATTAGTTTTATTTCCCTCACAGTGATCATAAAAATGCTGTTTGTGTTTTAAAGAGGTGGCTTGGCTTAATGAGGTGGCAGGCATGAGTCAGTGAGTGCTTTTTTATTTAACAAATGAGGGATGTTGGTCAGGAAGTTTAACGTCTTGTACGGGAATGAGAACTGGAGTAGTTCATACTCATTCCCCTTTTGGTAGACACTACTTCTCCATGTACATTTTTTTGTGTCCCTTTATAAGACATGTCTTTATTGCTGGGGGAAATGGAGGTGAAGGAGGAAGAGACAGGGACATACATCAGGAAATGTTGAGAGGGACAAGAATAAAGAAAAGTAGTTTGGAGAATCTGACATGCCAGGGGAGGAAGAGTGAGTGCTATGATGGGTAGTGAGTACTCTGACAGGTTCATCTCCTTCATCCATACAAGGGTGAAGACAAGGCAGCACCCTCCTAAGTAGACGTTCTCACCTTGAACCAGTCTCCATCATCCTCTCTTCATCTTTCTCGTGTGCGAGCACTCGCTCTCCTTACCCCTCCATCCTCTGCAGTCTAGTTTTGGGCTGCCACTCACTCACTATGGCTTTTTGTTGTCATCCAACAAGGTCTGTGATTCTGTCATCACTTAATCAGGCCACTCTAGGTTGGACCAGCAGTTCGTGATAGATAGACAGACAGATCCTTTATTAATCTCACAGAGAGAAATTCCAATCCAATCCAATTTTATTTCTATAGCACTTTCTACACAACACTGTCGACCAAAGTGCTGTACAATAAAAAATATAACAAACATCAATAAAACATTAAAAACACATCACAATAAAATATAGCCTAAAAAAAATAAAAATTAAAAAATAAAAACATTATTCATTACACAAATGTAAATCACTCAAGGGCTAAACGACTGAATTGTAAGCTTGATCATATTTCTGATTCCAGGTAATAAAGCGTTCCTGTTTATAATATCCGGTAAGGTCATGATTATATTTCCAAGTGTTGGCGTGCACATTTCCATGTTAGTGTGGAAACTACCCATTGTTGCTCCTCAGCGGGGACAGGAAGCACCTTTCACAACAAACTTGCCTTCTTTCGCCTGATGCAATCCGCCTGATGCACTGTTGATATCTATTGGGCTACATGGGAGCTATTACATTACTGATAAGGTGGTTTTCAAAGGGCACTATACAATTTTATTATGCTCAACTTACGCCTGCTGTCCTCATTCAGGAAGATATTTGTTTTAAATTTTTCTTTTTCTTTAGTTTTTTACTAACTCATTCTTTAAGCAGCTTTAGGGTTGAGGATAGCTGATGCGGGTAGTGCGTAGTTCTTCATAGAAAACGTCGATGACTTTTACATAAACATATCTTGGTATGGGTTAGGCATTTGTCCAATAGACAGCCTCAGAGTACACACCATAAATAAATATAATTATCTATATTCTGAAATTAATTTATTCACATTGAAAACATAATTTGTACTGATGTTATTTGTTTTTGTTCAATAAAGTTAGTTAAAATGATTTCATTAGATCCCCAGAATGTAAGTATACAGCAGAATTCAAACAGCCAGGTGTGTTATTATATAAAAAAATTTCAAATATAAGAATTGTAGAGTCTGACATTGATTTAGGTGCTTAACTGGTAAAAAAAAAATGGGGCAAAATGTGTTAATTCATTCAATGATTCGTTTATTAATTTGATAAGGACAGTTCACCCTTATGATAATAAATACCACTAAAAACGGCATTCTCTTGTCCGGATGCAGGTCACCGGGGCCCCCTCTGGAGCCAGGCCTGGAGTTGGGGCACGTTGGCAAGTGCCTGTTGGCTGGGCTTTCACCCATGGAGACTGGATGGGCACAACCTGATGAGGAGACCTGAGTCCCCATTCCCATGAGCTCATCACCCGTAGGAGGGGCCAAAGGGGTCGGGTGCAGTGCGAGATGGGCAGTAGCCAAAGGCGGGGACCTTGGCGGTGTGATCCTCGGCTACAGGGGGTAGCTCTTGGCATGTGGAATGTCACCTCTCTGGTGGGAAAAGAGCCTGAGTTGGTCTGTGAGGTTGAAAGGTTCTAGCTAGATATAGTTGGACTCACCTCGACGCATGGCTCTGGCTCTGGAACCAGTTTCCTCGAGAGGGGTTGGACTCTCTACCACTCTGGAGTTGCGCCCACTGAGAGGCGCCAAGCAGGGGTTGGCATACTTGTTGCACCCCATCTTGGTGCCGGAGTACTCAAAGACCTCCTCAATCCCACCAGCACGTCTTCCAGTGAGGAAGCAGAGTCTGGGGACTTTGGGTTGGTCTCTCCAATCTCTGGAGCAGAGGTCACTGAGGTGGTCAAGAGGCTCCTCACTGGTAAGGCCCCAGGGGTGGATGAGATTCACCTGAATTTCCTTAATGTCACGGATCCATCTGCAGGGTTTGGGAGGGAACAGAGTGGGTTATTGTGGACCTGCAGGTACCGGTATGGTTCTGCAATTTCATTAGAGCATTTCTATCACAGTTTGGGCTCTCATGTCGGCAGGCGGTGGTAAGCAACCCGTCACACGCAATTTTATAAATAAGTTGTGCAACTATTCAATACATTTGTGCTGCAATAAATGGTCTGCAGAGCTAAATACAAAAAAGAAATGCTTACCACAGGCTCCACAAGTGACTACCTTGCTGCCTCAGTTTGCTGGTCTGTGGCTATAATTAGCCACGTCCGCTCGAATCCCTCGGCTCCCATCCATTGAGAACTTCTTTAAAAAGTTTCATTCCTTACCAATCCGTCTGGCTCCTCCTGAGTGTGGACTCTCACGACGATTGTGAGGAATGTATGGAGCTCTGAAGCTGACCAAAACTTATTGTTACTTGTTGGCATTTTCTCACATTCGTGTGCAACTAATAAAAATACAAACAACAGAACTCCGAGGTTTGTTTTGCTTTCTGCCCTACAGCAGAAGGGGGCCGAAAAGTCACGTGACTGGCGCAGTCCAGGTCAGGTGTTTGGACCGGTTTTACAATCGGGACAGAAAAATTAGCAAGCCGATCCTCCCCGTTCCATGCCAAAATGGTTGGTAGAAATAAGGCTTAAGGCTCTGGATGTTGTGGGACTGTGTTGGCTGACGCGGCTCTGCAATATCGCGTGGACATCTGGGGCAGTTCCACTGGACTGGCAGACTGGGGTGGTGGTCCCCCTATTTAAAAAGGGGGACCGCAGGGTGTGTTCCAACTACAGGGGATCACACTCCTGAGCCTCCCTGGTAAGGTCTATTCAGGGGTTCTGGAGAGGAGGGTCCGTCGGATAGTCGAACCTCATATTTAGCTGTTTTTATTATTTTACTGAGAAACAAGTTGTCCACACACTTCCGGCAGAAGGAAGCAACTTGGTTTCTCATGTTCTCAACAGACGCTGTGAGGAAGTTACATCCTGAATCAGGTACCACACCCTTGGTTCACCAGAACATCTGTATTTAATGACTGTCCCCCAGAGTAAGAATGAAGATCTTGTATATTATATTTAGAAAGCATTGGGCCTCAAACCCACAGTTTTGAAAGCAGTCACATGGTAAATGTTTTTTATTGTGGATTTTTGCTTGTAGTGGTTTGGTTAACTCTTATAACCCACACAGAGTCAGAGCTGAGGCATTACTTTAGCACACACACACACACACACACACATACTTAGTACCAGTAACATCCATGGAGGAGATGACTTAAAGGAATGACTCAGATTGGTCTCCTTTTGAATCCAGCTGGGTCTTTTGATTGTCTTTACCTCCATCAAACCCTGAGTGTGGATGACGGTGTTGTTGCTGCTCAGTGTGGTTTCTCTGAACCCTGTGGCACCACGGTCTGTTTCCAGTCTTTTGATGTGATCCGGGGTAGTTTGTCTTTGAACATGACATCTGTTTGGCTGTGTGAGTAATGGTGCTGTGGTGTGACGTGTTGAGGCTGATCAGCAGGTGTTCTCCAGCTGACACACACCTCACATCTGTTCAGTGACTTGGTCATGTCTCTCTCTCTCACACACACAGCTTTAAGTGAAGACCAGCTGCTCACTGTGTGATTGGTCTGTCAGTGAGGTCAATGACACTGATCTCAGGGCATGAAACAAATCACGTCTTTGTTTTTCACACAGGGACGTCCTCAGAGGTGAAGATTAATTCTGCTCTAGGATTTACGAAACATCTGTTTCTCCATTTAATAACAGAGTGATAATCAGAGGTTGAGATAATGAAAACGAGTCAAAAGTGAGGATGATGACCATTTATTTTGCTCTGAAAAGAAGTCATTCAAAATTGACAATTTGAACAGGCAGAAAACTTAAATTTACATCTTCTTCCATGAGAGCTTGAACGTGTTTCTTTTAGTAAGACATCACAATTCATTCACATCCAATTCTTGCTGCAGCGCGTTGAGAATCACCAACAGAAACATGGATGCAGAGACGGCCTCAGAAACACTGCTGCAAAATGTAATGACCTAAGTTGACCTGTTTGTCTTTTTTTAATGGAACAGAAGCTTTTCTGGCCTTAAAATCCCAGAGCCAGAAGGACCAAGCTATGTGGGGAAATTTGAACAAGCTGGGAGCTTCCCACTCTTATGTCTTTAAAGGTGTGGGTGACTTATTTAATCAACACACTTGTAGTGGTTTCTAGTAGGAATAAATGCCTTGTGAGTTGTACTTAGAGGGGGGGGGGGGGGCAACATACTGGTGCAAGTTGCCCACATCACAGCTGAGCTTTAGGCAGCAGGTTTTGGAGTCTTCCTTCCTGATATTTGGACATCTATCATCTGTCAGTGCGCCCCAGGGCAGCTGTAGCTACGATGTAGCTCATCCCCACCAGCGTGTGAGTGTGTGTGAATGGGTGGATGACTGTTTGTGTTGTGAAGCGCCTTGGGGGGTTGTAGAACCCTAAGAAGGCGCTATACAAATACAGGCCATCATCATCATCTATCCTCTAATTGGATAACAGCTGACTAGCAACATGGATGTTTTATCTCCACAAATAACACGAGCCAGGAGGAGTTTTGCCATGTTTTGGAGAACTTTGCTAATGCTAGCGGTTCTGCTCGTCGGGAAGTTGTCAGTTGATTCCTGGACGCTAAACCAACAACAGCCTTCTCCGTCGTGAGTCAAGATGGGTGAGTCCATGAATGTTCAGTGACAGTGTGACGTAGATCTGTCAGGATTTTCTAATCCTAGAGTTTCACCTAGAGTCTGTTTTCTATCAGAAGCTAATGCAGGAGATAGGTGGAGGAGACTATTTTCATGTTCAGCCTGCAGGAAACACTCAGAGTGACCCGTTAGAATCAGAAATAATCATTAAAACATGTTTTTTCAGTCACCCACACCTTTAGGAAAGAATCTGGAACCCACATATTCTGATTGTACTGATTCCCTGTACAACCAGGTCCAGCTGACTGTATTTGACAGCCTCTAGACTTTGCTCCAAACCATTGCTCTTGTTTTATCTTAAAGATGAATGTATTAATCATAATTCTTTTGTTGATTTGCCTAAATTAAAGTCTAAAGGTTTCAAGTATTCTCATTTTTATTTTTTATTTATTTTATTTATTCTTTATTCAACCAGGAAGGTCCCAGTGAGATTAAAAACCTCATTTTCAAGGGAGTCCTGGCCAAGTGGCAGCAAAAGTTACAGTTACAACATTTTTCATTAAACATTTAGGAACTTAAAGAGCATCTAATTTCTTTTTCTTTCTTTTTTTCTATTTCAAAAATAAATATTGTCCTAAAAGAAATATAAAAAGAACTGTAATGGTAATGTTTTTAAAACTGCTAAAAAAATTAACAGATTTCATAAATATAATTAGCATAAATAAATAAATTAAAATTATAAATATATCTTTACTATACACACACGCAAAAAACAAAAGAAACAAAATATAGGCTGGTTTTGTGCAGTAAAGTATAAAATGCTTTTCTCTTGAGAGAAAAAACAAAGAGTTCAGATTTAGCTATTACTGCTTTGAAAACATTTTCAATCAAGAAGCAGCACAGAGTCCAAAAACTTGTTCCTTTGTGCTCGTCCCATCTCATCTCCAATCCATCTTCTGAGCCTTTCGGTAATCTGTTTCCAGACCAGCATGTTCTGATGGCAGCTGAAATCTGAGCTGCTCACCCAAACATCTGGTGGAACGTCCAGCTGAATGGTTGGGGAGACATGCTCCTCTCACATCTTCACATATGCTCTTTTTTTTCCTTCAGGACCTTCAGTTGCACTTCTTTTATCTAGTGTGAGGTAGAATCTCAGAAGTTTTGCCTGATAGGAAACAACAGAAATCATGAGCAAAAACTTGTTTACTTTTTTTATTGAGGCACACATAAGCTGTTGGTTTGTCTTTAGCTGAATCCCAATTTACCCATTCCCCATGCCTCTATGTCACTGGGCTGCAGCTGCTGGATACAAAACCAATGCGTACTTTAGTGAAAACTATCCGGCCGCATCACCGTGGCCATTCAGCATCACTGCAAACAAATTGTTGAAATTAAGTGTCTTAACTCATTCACTACCATTGACAACTAAAGTCGTCAACTGCATTTTTTTACGGGGCGGGCGTGGGAACGAGCCCCCGCACCGTGAGAACAAACATCACGTGTCTAAAGCGGATCTTCATCCGTGTATGTCACACATCACGTGATCAAGAAGCGGAAAATCAATGAATTAGGAGATCGGTTTGGGACGCTGCTGTGAAAAAAACAATGCGCCAACCAGAAATGCTTCTGCAGCAGCGCTTCGACAACAGATTGTGAAAGAATGGATAACACTAGAAATACGGTGATTCTTCCCGATGTAAGAAGTGAGCCTACTCTTTCTTTTGGTAGTTTTGGCGTTTACATGATCATAGAGCACAATGTTCTGTGACTCTTCAAAAAACAGTAAAAACGCTCAAAAACGCTGGCAGTCAGGGGCTTTCTGATCAGAGAACGGCTGGCAGTTAATGAGTTAATGATGTCTCAATTTTTTGCACTTTACCCTGTCGAAAAGTTTTCATGTCTCTCACTTTCTGACTCAAGAATTGAACCGAACGATGTCCACACAACCGCAACAATTCTGATTATTTAGAGAGGTATTTTGTGTTAATTACATGTTCAAAATTCAAGCATTATGAGGAGATCCCTTTCAAACAAGTGTGAATGACTCTTCAACCAGGGTAGAAGCTGCTCTATAGAAAACTTCACAAATTTCTAAAAATATTGTGAAAATAGTTTCTTAAATGTTTTTTTCCCCAATATTCAACGATTAGACTCTGACAAGTCTGTTGCAAGGTAGATAACTAGTTAAACAGCCAATATAGAAATTGCAGGCATGTCCAAAGTGCAGCCCGGGGGTCATTTCACTGTCCTCTGAAGTGTGAGCGGCCCCGAATAGCATTTCTAGAATAGTGGAATTTTGTCTCTCCAGCACGCTGACCATTTTTAATGATCAGATTTTTACTAATGTGAGTACTCTAAGCCTATTTTCTAGCAGTAGAAATAAAAAAAATATATCACAAATTAATTTTTGCTTTTTTTCTGTGTTATAGAGTCAAGTATACCAGATTCTAGATGACAAGTGATGACGAGCCACACACAGTACGCTGATAAGCAGATAAATACATTGTCACATCTGGTGCTAGCACTCTTGAGTGTATTATGGTAGGGAGCACTTACTACACTTATGGCGCTTACACACTAGCGCCGGCTCGGACCGGGCGGGATTGGGTAAGTTCCTTTCACATCCGGGTGGCCCGGGAATTTTTGGGGCTGAACCGTACGTGTTTTTGGCCCTCATCTGAAGGTGGTCTGACTCGCACCGAAAACCGGGCCAACACACCCACTGCCGACTCATTGGTCGGCTCAAACTCACGCCTACCTTTAGGGGGAACCTCCGATTAGCGGATAGAATCCGCCAGCGGGGGTTTCCCGCATGCGCGCTTCATTATCACTCTGAATGCGGAGGAGTTAACAAGCCTCTGACTGAAGCTGTTTTATCTGTTTCCGTCAGCTGTGATGAGCGCAGCGCGCGCGCACACACACACACACTGACGCCACGCAGCTTTTTGTTTAATGAGGAAGAGACCGCGGACTTCGCGCTCCTTTGACCCACCCAGCCGTTTCTCTGTTCCCGTCTGCTGTGATGAGCGCAGACACCGGGCAGACTTCTCCGCACTCCTTTGACCCGCCCACATCACTGATATATTCGCGCCAATTTTTCGCGCGCATTTCTGAGACCGCCTATCACGTCCGCATTCCAAAGGGTGTCCTGGACGACGTGTGTAAACAACCTGGTGGGGCCGGGGCCGACTGAGGCCGACCGATCGGAGCCGACCCGGTGCTAGTGTGTAAGTGCCATTATAATGGTAGAGGAAGTGTGGTTGTTTGTCATCTTATTGTTAGCTTGCTGTTATAGTTTTGAACGACTCTTTAGAGGAAGTAAAAGACGTAAAACACCACGGTTGATTCATTATTCACTTCACACATGTATGTCACTGTAGCCTCTTTTATAAAACAATGCCGCCAATTTGCCGCAACGCCGATGCGGCATCAGGGAGCGTTAGGTCGTTTATAAGAGCTCAGACCGTGGCGGTAATGTTGCGCAATCATGTCCGTTTTATAAAAGATTACGCGATGGCGGCAAAAAGGAGGTATGGGGGCGGTCTCTATGCTGTCGCGAACTTCTGTGTATTTTGGACATAACTTGCTTTTTATTGCGATCGAAGCAGCGCTCCTTAAGTTTTTATTTTAACAATCAGCTACAGGTGTGTGCTCCACCATCCCTGTGAGCTGTCAGATGATCTGAGCTGCAGATCTAACGGAGAGAAGCTCCCGGAGCTGTGCATCAGTCCAGTTAATCATCTCAGCTGGTTCTGTTAACAAACGTGAAACTTAAGCGCGTGTTTACTTTCATTTTTAATAAAGTTCCCGGCCGGAGCGCAGCATTAATTCATCACGTGGTCATGACACCACCCTCTTTTGCGCCAAGGCTTAATGTGCGTTTATAAGACCGACGAAGCCGCAATATTACCGCAATATTACTACCAAGCGTGGCGGCACGAATGCCGCAAAATTCCCGCAACGTGATGCCGCCATGGCGCGTTCATAAGAAAAATGTTGCGGTAATATTGTCAGGGACGAGGTCCTGCCCCAAGTGGAGGAGTTTAAGTATCTCGGGGTCTTGTTCACGAGTGAGGGAAGGGTGGAGCGTGAGATCGACAGGCGGATTGGTGCTGCATCTGCAGTGATGGGGGCGTTGTACCGGTCTGTCGTGGTGAAGAGAGAGCTGAGTCGAAAGGCGAAGCTCTCAATTTACCGGTCGATCTACGTTCCTACCCTCACCTATGGTCACGAGCTTTGGGTAGTGACTAGGGCTGGGCAAAACGATTATTTTTGTAATCGATTAATCTAGCGATTATTTATTCGATGCATCCATTAATCTAACGATTAATTTTTCAATTCGATTCGATTTTGATTCGATTCGATTATCAATTATTTCCTCATTATTTGACTTGTGTAGCAATTTGACATTTACTAGTTTATGTATCTCAATGAAATAAACAAATTTCTTCATTTGAACACATTTTAATAAAAAATTCCAAAATAAAGTTGTTGTAGTAGTACAATCTTAAGTTAGAGAGCATTTAACAAGAAATTAAATGTTGTGCAAACATATAAATCAAACAAAAGTTATAACAAAAAATAAATAAAATATAAATAGCAGCAATGGTGTCTTTGGGTCTCCATCCCCACCCTGGTCAATGTACCGGTCTGTCGTGGTGAAGAGAGAGCTGAGTCGAAAGGCGAAGCTCTCAATTTACCGGTCGATCTACGTTCCTACCCTCACCTATGGTCACTTGCTGAGGCTTCCTGCCCCACAGCTGCCTGCTGTAGCTGTGATCTCTGCTCTCTTTTGAGATCAAGTGCATCCTTCTGTACTCTTACTTGCAGTTTCAGAGCATCCTCTGGAGAAAGGAATTTCAGTTTACGAAAACGTGGATCGAGGGCAGCAGCAACGAGTGACACATTTTTCCCATCTTCTTGAAATCCAGAGACCTCTGGCTGCCACCTTGACAAGATTTCCTCTTCTGCACTGTTCTGGAAAAAGTTCACTGCAGCAGAATCAAATTATTTGTTTTGGGTGGATTTCAGGAGACCTTTCAGCAGGGGGGGAGAACAGAGGCTGTAACATAAGATTGTCCACTAAGAACTAGGGGTGTTCCAAAAAGGGTACTTCACGATTCGATTCGATTTCGATTATGGGAGCTTCGATGCTTCGATTCTTCGATTATAATGGTTGTTGGTTCGATTCGATTATTGGTGCCACGATTCTTCGATTATTGACATTTTTAATGCTTTTTTTTTTCATTCTAAAACTACTCTCAGTAAGTAAATACATTTTTTTTTACATTTAACTATTTTTCCAAAGACAAAATCTTATTTTATGACTGTATGACTTGTGTAAATATTTGCACTTTGACCAACTTAACTTCGATCAGGGAAAGCTTTAAACATTTAAAACCTGCTAGGGAAACATTTTTTCTCTCCTTCCTTTACTTTATTTAACAACAGAACATTATTAGAAAACAGTTCAATAACATGCAAAACAACATGCTATCACCTCAACTGTCTTACAGCTTTTGAGATATTGAATAACATTTCATTTCTACTGGTAACAATGTAATGGTGGCATGTCTATAATGTACGGGTTGGCAATAATCCAGTTTAAATTACGTTCACACAGATAGAAGTGTTTGTGAATTACATACTATAACGGCTTGCCATAGTCCTGGAGCGGTGTGTTGCGCAATCTCGTAGCAACAACGTCATGAGTCCCGGTAGCTGCTGTGGCTCTGCTCCATAGCGCTGCAGACAGCTACGAATAAACAGGATGGTGGGACTTTTCTTCCGCTTGTAGAGTTTAGTTATTCTTAGTTCCAAGATCATCGTGTTCTTTTGGAACCCACGGCGTGACTCTGCTATCCGCTAGCTTAGCATTAGCCAATCTGCCCGTAGCTGCGCGTTTGATCCCAAACTTTGGACCGTTTCTGCTGGTTCCTCTATTTTCCTCCACAGCACCTAGATTACCACATTGTGCGACAGTAAAAAGCATCTTCCTTACACAAAAACAAATAACTTACATTTGTTACGGCTCCGGTTACGTGTATTTTTTTTTTTTAGTACCGGCTTTGCAACCAAGCTTCACGTTATTTATTTTTTTAAGCATCGACGTTCATTAATCGATTCTGAATCCTCACGTGAAGCTTTGCGATGCATCGCCACATCGATGAAACGCACCCACCCCTACTAAGAACACTAGTGGCTTGCTCATCAGGCTTGAGCACCTCCTTCAGTTCACCCAGAAGAATCCACTGATCATTTTTCAGATCCAGGTACTGTTTCCCACGCGGTGTGACTTCTGGATCTGAAAGCGTTGCAACCACTGGCCATCTCTGTTCCAACAGACGTTCAATCATATAGTATGAACTGTTCCATCTGACGGCTACATCCTGGATTAGTTTATGCTCAGCTGTACCCATCTGTGTTTGCTTCTGCTTAAGTTTGGTGCTAGCTGGCTCACTTTTCCTGATGTGCTTTACAAGGCCCCGTGCAGCTGATAGTGCCTTATTAATCTTGGGGTCTTTCAGTGCATGGTTTACAACCAGTTGCAGTGTATGCCCAGCACACCGATAGGATACCACTCCAAACTTCTCTTCCAGGATGCGGAGAGCTGCAACCATGTTACTTGCATTATCATGCACAATGACAAGGACATTATGCAAGGAGATGTGAAATTTTTCTGCCACCATCTCCACCCAGGAGGCAAGGTTTTCTGCAGTGTGGCGCTCTTCAACTGGCAGTGTTGCTAAATTGAAGGAGAGAAGATCCCAATTGTCATTAATGAAATGACAAGTTACTCCTAAGTAGGACTCTGTGACCAGACTTGTCCAAGCATCAGTGGTAAAGGAGATTTTGGATGTGGCCTTTTTTAGTTCGTTCCTTAGTTTCTCCACTGAAGTTTCATACTTTCTTTCCATCATGCTTGTAAAATGGCGCCTAGATGGCAGAGTGTAACCTGGTTGAAAAGTGGTCAGCATTTGTTTGAATCCCTCGCCCTCAACCACAGCAAGTGGCCTCATGTCTTTCAAAATCATAGATAGGACGCTCTCAGTAAGTACAGTCGCCTCCTGGGGGGTGCAGAGTGTTCTTCTTTTCTGACAGTAGTCGTCCAGACTTTTCTGTTTGCTCCTGAAAACAAAAATCACACACACAGATGAATTCAAATAATTACAAAAGTAATTATATAGAAAGGATCTTATATATAGATATAATAGTTATATATATATATATATATATATATATATATATATATATATATATATATATAACTATTATATCTATTCCCATCAATTACAGGATCAATTACTATGCGTGTGATTTGCCTTCATGGCAAATGTTCGACATGCAGCCATTCTATTGAAAGTGTTATTACATTACAAAAAAGCAAATCAAAGTAGTACAGGACTAATTAACCACAGAACAAAGCAAGTAGACAAAAAACAGAAATGTGACCCACGCTGACAAAATGAGTTGCAATGAGGAAATGTTCAAAATGGAGTTACTATTATTATGTTTAGATTCTCCTTTTTAAAACCTTCAAAATGATGTATGGTTTGTTGGAATCGGACAAAAAAATGACTGTTACATCCGTTAGAAGTCAGCAAAGTTGGAAGTTTCTATTGCTCTAGCTCTTATGGAAAAATAAAGATTTACAAAAAATAACGTCGAAATGTTTCAACAGCCACATGTTACTGC
The DNA here is from genome assembly GCA_006937985.1 of Aphyosemion australe. Lineage (NCBI taxonomy): Eukaryota > Metazoa > Chordata > Actinopteri > Cyprinodontiformes > Nothobranchiidae > Aphyosemion > Aphyosemion australe. Next base: position 247,500 of record SSNS01000421.1, read on the forward strand.
TAAGCAGCTTAAATGAGTTTTTCGTATAAGAAGGTTGAGTGTTTATCTGTGTGTCTGTGTGTGAGAGTGAGTGTGTGTGTGTGTGTGTGTGTGTGTGTGTGTGTATGTGCGTGTGTGTGTATGAGTGTATATCTACGTGGCGGTGTTTGGATGGGGTAAAAAACAGGCTAGGGTACAGTTTTAGGGTAAAAAAACAGCATTAGTAAAAAAGTTGAAAACTTACGGTGTTTTGTCATTTGCAGAAGCTGCTCCTGGATGCCGTCGTTTCAGGTGCTGGTGCATAGCCGTCGTGCTTTTATGATAGGCCATTTCCATTTTACAAAGCCGGCAAACGACTGAATCGCTTCCTTTTCTGTTAAAATAGTCCCATACTTTTGAATTTCGAGTTCGGGTCGAGTGATTAGAGTCGACTGCCTCGCTCATGTTGCCACCACTCGCTGCCGCCATGTTTGTTTTGAAAGTGATAACGCATCGACGCACATTTTTTTGTGTCGACGTATTTTACGTGTCGATGTAATCGATTACGTCGACGCGTCGTCCCAGCCCTAGTTGTGACCGAAAGAACGAGATCGCGGATACAAGCGGCCGAAATTAGTTTTCTTCGCAGGGTGGCTGGACTCTCCCTTAGAGATAGGGTGAGAAGCTCGGTCATCCGGGAGGGGCTCGGAGTAGACCCGCTGCTCCTCCACATCGAGAGGAGCCAGTTGAGGTGGCTCGGGCATCTGATTAGGATGCCTCCTGGACGCCTCCCTGGTGAGGTTTTCCGGGCACGTCCAAACGGGAGGAGACCCAAAGGAAGACCCAGGACACGCTGGAGAGATTATGTCTCTCGGCTGGCCTGGGAACGCCTTGGGATTCCCCCGGAGGAGCTGGCCCAAGTGGCTGGGGAGAGGGAGGTCTGGGCTTCCCTCCTTAAGCTGCTGCCCCCGCGACCCGACTCCGGATAAGCAGGAGAAAATGGATGGATGGATGGATAATATTGCGCTGATTTGCCGGCACGGTGTGTCTTATAAAAAGGGCTTGTAAAATCAAGTTATTAGCAATTGAAAAAGTAGCTTGAAATATTTTAGAAGCAAATTTTTGCTTCTAATTCATTGTCAGCTCAATGTTAGGCTCTAGCCAGCTGCACCCAACATTAAAAAGATGCCGTGGCTTCTTAGAATAGAATAGAATAGAATAGACTTTATTGATCCCTCAGTGGGGAAATTCACTTGTCACAGCAGCACCATCACTCAAAAGGTAATTAGAAGATCAAAAAAAAAAAAAAACAAGGATACATGTATATACACATAGGCAGTAATCTAGTATTGTAATTTTAGATCACTAAAAAAACCACAAATAAAAGATAAAAACAAACTTGGTACCAACACTATGCAGCATACTGTAAGAGACACAGAACAATCTGAATCCGGTATTGCACATGTAGGGGTACAAAAAATAGTTTCTAGATTGTTCCCGTTTACTTTCTTCGGTTCTTTAAATGACTCTGGAGCCTTTTGCCTGCCTGTGTCAAATTACAAATGCCTCGGTAACCTCATGGGCAATAGCTGAGTGGGACGTGACTCTTAAGCAAACTTGAATCTGCAGTCTCCGGGTCTGCAGCTGCGTACTATTGTGACAGGGTTTCATTGAATTATTGAATTATTTCCGGGTTGAAGGTATGGATCATGAAAATAACTTATATTTCATAAAAAACAACTCAATAGTGCCAACGGTAAGGCTGGGCAATATGGACCAAAACTTACATCTTGTTTTCTCTTAGCTGAATTTCAAGATACAGTCAGGTCCATAAATATTGGGACATCGACATATTTCTAACATTTTTGGCTCTATACACCACCACAATAGATTTGAAATTAAACAAACGTGATGTGCTCTAACTGCAGACTGTCAGCTTTAATTTGAGGGTATTTACATCCAAATCAGGTGAACGGTGTAGGAATTACAACAGTTTGCATCTGTGCCTCCCACTTGTTAAGGGACCAAAAGTAATGGAATGTAATAATAATCATAAATGAAACCTTCACGTTTTAATACTTGGTTGCCTGAAGGCATTGTAGTGGCGTATAGAGCCAAAAGTATATTTATAATTAATGTAAAATAATTTAAATTCCATTTAGGGGTGGGCCATATCACATCATTCACAATTTTACCAGTAATTTGTTCTTGCCCAGAAAAATAAAATTGAACATGTTAAGCTAATTTTATGACATAATTACATCCACTGGTTGTATATTTATATCAATATAAACGTTATTGAGTCATATTGTTTTTTGTTTGAAATAATACTGAAAATTTAAAAGTATCGATATATTGCCCAGCCCTAGCCAACTGTAATATTTTAACATATAGTGTGTCTACCGTGGCTCTGGAAGGTGTAAAATAGCATGATATAAATCCTTTAATGATTTTGGACCTAGTCTTTAATAGGTTAGACACCCATGGTCTGTTGACGTTTCCAAGGGGCCTCCCTTAACCACTAAGCCTTGCTTCAAATTAAGGGATGAGGTGAAGTTTTAGGGGTACAGGAAATGGGATTCAGCCTAAATATTTGCAGGCTATTTCACAACTATATATCACAACTACTCACCTCTTTTAATCTCTTCAATGGTTTGGTGTCAACCCTAGTTTGACCTTCTCCTCACTCTCCACATCATACGCTCCCCGTTTGTGAAACCTGAAACAAACAAGAGAACAGCAGCTTTGTCAGACTGCTTTAATGTGTACTCACACATTAAAGCAGTCTATGGTGAAGGGTAGGGTGACCAGATGTCCTGCTTTGTGCAGGACATTCCCGCATTTTTATTACTTTTCACACATTCCGCAAATTGACTGTCCCACATTATTGCTGTTAGAATGAAGACTCGTGGGGTAAAGGTGTTCAGGGAGACTCTAACACTCTTTGTTGTTTCTCAGAGTCATTTTTGTGTCACGGCGAGGAATCCTGCACAAAAAAGCGCAGAAAATCTGAGGGTTACAAAACAAGATGTTGGTAATCTGACAGGTTCATGCTAAAACCCAAATAAGATTCTAACACAGATGAGGTGCTGGGGTTGTGTTGTTTCAAATACATACCAGTTAAACCCTTTAAAGCACATTAAAGAAATGCTGAGTGAATTTAATTTAAGCCTTGATGACTTATTCCCAGAATTTTGAGAAAAAACAAAACAGAGTGTATAGTTTTTACCCCTCCACATCATCCTGGTATCTCTGAAACCAACCTCAGTCATCTGGCCCTTAAATGTAAGCCTTATATTAGTAACCTTGGAGTCATCTTTGACGAACAACTGACTTTCGATAAGCAGGTCAACACAGTAGTCAGGACTAGCTTATATCAACTTAGAGCCATCTCCAAGCTGAAGCAATTTTTAAACCGCTCAGACTTGGAGAAAGTTATTCATGCTTTTATCAGTTCACGCCTTGACTACTGCAATGTCCTATATGACGGCCTACCAAAGTCCACCATAGCTCGTCTCCAATTAGTTCAAAACTTCCCTCTGGAATAAACTTCCTGACGACCTGCGCCTGACAACAGACATGTCCAATTTTAAATCAAAGCTTAAAACGCACCTCTTTCGACAGGCGTTTTGTTTTTAGGGGTTTACTAGTACCCATTTGTTCTTTTATTCTTCTCTTTTAGCTTTTATGATGTGTATTTCTACATGTGTAGCCTCTTAATCAGTTTTTATTTTTGAGGTTTTAAGTGCGATTGTTTTTTGTAATTTTTATTTTTATGTATTACGGTTTTATTTTTTTTAATGTATTTTTTATGTAAAGTGCTTTGGTCACCTTTTATGGCTGTGGAAAACGCTATACAAATAAACTTGATTGATTGAAAAATGTCAGAACTGGCCCTGAGCCAGATGCTCATTCTGACCCAAGCGCCTCCAGTGATGTTTCTCCAATCCCAGTGAAACTTCGGAGGAAAAGGGATAAACAAGCAGGAATCCAGGTGAGAATAACGCTTCTCTTAAAGCGTGATTTAGCTAGCAAACCTCGGCGTGATCTCCTAGCTTCATCTCCTCTGTTTGCAGACATGATATCCACTTCCACATTCCCACCAGGCTGGGATGTAGCACACTTTCTCCGTCCATCTTTCCTCAGGTCTGTTTATCCCTATTCTTCAGTGGTTTCTCTTCCTGTCCCCTCCATGAGTGGACTTTACAAACACTGTGGCTCTCCGATACTGACCCTGACTCTAACTACTCACTTTAAAGTGACAGTGTGTAGTTTCTTGGCGATAGGGGGCAGTACATACATTTCAGGGTAGTTTTACACCATATCGCCGTGACTCTTGCTAGTTTAAAAAAACATTACGGTAAACGTTACCTGTCGAGCAGAAAGCATGTGCAAAACATTAATTATTCATATATAAATGTCCATTTGTTTGACGTTTCATTACAATTGTCTGTTCCCTGGATGTTTACTGGTGAGTGAGGAGGAGTGTTTCTCTGGAAGTCAATCACCATTTCCTTTGTTTTACTGGTGTTCAAGCGAAGATGGTTACGCTCACACCAGTCCATGATGACTGACCTGTACTCCTGGTCAAGATCCTGGTTGTGGTTGTTAGGGCCTTACATGGACAAGCACCATCATACATGGGTGATCTTCTCAGTCCCTACACCCCCAGCAGGTCCCTGAGGTCCAGTGCTCAAAGCCTACTGGTTGTGCAGCACCAGGCTAAAGACCAAAGGTGACAGATCATTTGCTGCTGTGGCCCCCAGACTCTGGAGCTCTCTCCCCCTGAGCCTGAGATCAGTGGACTCAGTGGTCTCCTTTAGAAACTCACTTGTTCAGGTGGCTCTGGGGGGACCTCCTGCTGATTCTTCTCTTCATTCTGCTGTTTCTTTTTTTAATCACAAATTTTACTTTTCCCATTTTTTATATTTTTAATTTTTTATTTTTATTTCTTTACATCTTTTAATTTTTTATTTTTCGTTCTTGTGACGAGCCTCGTGATTTTTAACTTGAGAGGCGCTATATAAAACAGATTTTCTTCTTCAACCATATGATTAGATCTGACTTATTTTTTCAGAGATCAAAGTCAATTATGTTTTTCTCTCCCCTAAATATTAATAAGAAACTTGTTGTCATTTTAGAAAAAACACCATTTTCTTTCTAAATTAAGAAAAAACAAAACTTACAAAAAACGTATGGATATTTCTTCAATGGGATGTTGATATTACTGGAAAATTTATTAAAAATAATCATAAATAGGTCCAAAAATATTACTGGTACTTTTACCTCTGATTGCTCTTGACTCAAAGAAAAGCCCTAGTCTAAATAGTCCAGCGTTTATGCCAAAGCCGTCTCAAAAGAGCAGTCCCCATAACATCCCGCCCACTAAACCAATAGAGCACTGTGATTGGCCATCCACCAGAATGACCAGGGCTGCAGAGGTTCCAATGGAGCGTGGCTAGACCGACGTGCATTTTGCTTTGGTAACTGACGGTCTAGATTTCTAGGTTACCTGTCCCTGCCGTTTTGTTAAGAAATTGCTCAGTTAACCTGCCAGCCTGCTGTCCGGCCTCCTCTGTGATCTGCTCCCCTGCATTTGGGTCCAACCTCACCACATCGTGACACCTTCATGCTGATGGAACGAGATCTTGTGATATACCAGATGTCTGGCCTGAGTTATAGAATTGAGTTCTGTCTGAAAAATTGATAATATCATCTGGCCCTTTTATTGTAAAATGTATCGTATTGCCAGATTCTTGACAATAAACAACCCCTACTATGGTGTAAGGTGTGTGAGCTGTACTCACCTGAGAATTAACAACAGGCCTATGATTGTGAGGCAGATGGACGACAGCACTACTGCCACCACAGCCAGAGCCGTTGTTCTGCTGTAGTCTCCCGGGGACTGCACAGGAAGTGTAAAGAACTGACACCTGTCACCAGAATAATCTGAGTGGCACCTGTAAAGCCATCAAAGGGAGGATCAGTACAATTTCACACAATGCTGATGGTGTTTAGACAGATGCCGCTTGGATACTTACACACAGGACGGTGCACGGATGTCCCTAAGGTACTGGCAGGTGCCGTGAATGCAGAAATCCTTGTATTTTTTCAGGCAGGGATTCCTCTTCTTCCCCAGGCCTTTCCCCTTCTTCCCCTTTCCTCTCTTACTATTTAACTCTGTGTTTTCAGCCTCCAAGATGGAAGATGGGTCTTGGGGTTTGCTCGACATGGCAACTGTTCCAAAAGCCAAACAACAATCAGTTGCCCTCCACTGTCTTTGGTTAAGGGTACACTTAAGCCTCTTTTATAAAACAATGCCACCAATTTGCCGCAACGCTGATGCGGCATCAGGGAGCGTTAGGTCGTTTATAAGAGCTCAGACCGTGGCGGTAATGTTGCGCAATCATGTCAGTTTTATAAAAGATTACGCGATGGCGGCAAAAAGGAGGTATGGGGGCGGTCTCTACGCTGTCGCAGACTTCCGTGTATTTTGGACATAACTTGCCTTTTATTGTGATCGAAGTCGTGCTCCTTAAGTTTTTATTTTAACAACCAGCTACAGGTGTGTGTCCTCCACCATCCCTGTGAGCTGTCAGATGATCTGAGCTGCAGATCTAACGGAGAGAAGCTCCCGGAGCACCGCATCGCTCCAGTTAATCATCTCAGCTGGTTCTGTTTACAAAAACTAAACTTATGGCCATGTTTACTTTCATTTTCAACATAGTTCCCGGCCGGAGCTCGGCATTAATTCATCACGTGGTCATGACACCTCCCTCTTTTGCGCCAAGGCTTAATGTGCGTTTATAAGACCGGCTAAGCCGCAATATTACCGTAATATTACTACCAAGCGTGGCGGGACGAATGCCGCAAAATTCCCGCAACGTGATGCCGCCATGGCGCGTTCATAAGAAACACGTTGCGGTAATATTACGCTGATATGCCAGCATGGTGTGTCTTATAAAAGAGGCTTAAGATAACCAGTGAGCTGCCTTACCTCGTGGCTCATCCATGTAATCTCCAGATGTTTCATCGTCAGACTCATAGTCATCATAGTATTCATCCTCATCCTCCTCGAAGTCTTGATTGTACTTTACTGTTGTCATGCTTGTGTGCTCCCCCTCCTCTGTCCTCATCTGGTTTCTAGTCGTGTCCAGGAGGTTGAAAACGGATGTGTGCTGCTGCCTGTCAGTCACATGCCTGTCAACCGCAGCACCACTGACCAATCTGAACACCACTGGAGGAGAGAAAGGGGCTATTTAAAACCCAAAACTCTTTCATTTAGGCTCAGACCACAATCCAGGTTAGACAGCCCACCGTGGGCAGAGCTCAGTGGGCAAGTTGGAACATGTTACAAGCAAGCTACAGGTGGGATTGTGTATGGCACTCAGACAGATAATCAGAGCCTTGCTCATGAGCGTCACAAAAAACCTCCCTACTGACAAGTTTAGATTTGTAGGTTTTGGACAGGAAATGAAGCAAGAAGTGGTTGCCAAACACTTTTTAGGTCTCATATACACTCCCAAAACGCATAGACAGACTCTTAGCTAATGTCAGGCAAGAATATGAGTTAAAAATAAATGTATCCAGTTACATAAAGCATGCTCCAAAATAGAAAGATGATGACCTTGTTACCTCCTGGATAGCCTAAGAGCTCAAATTTAAATGTTGTAATTTGGTCATACTTTAAAGAGATATGTGAAAAGTTGAGACAATGTCACAGGCAGACACACAAAACTAAATAATTAAACACAAACACACTCTGTGAACACTCACCCGAGGCTTGAACAAGCAGGAGAGCAACGACCAAAATCCTCATCATGTCCAAACTTCCAGTCATAAATAACAGACTTAAGTTTAGAAAAATCACCAACAAGCTGTATTCCGTCGACTCCTAACGATCCTTTTTAAACTTTTTTTTTCTTATACAAAATGTTGTCAGCCACTTTAAATCCGCCTGCTCATGACGTGTTGGGAGTGAGGGAGAGGCTCGTGCGTCTCTGCCGTCCCCGCCTGTGTAGAGGAGCAGGAAGGAGCCACGGAGGAGTTATATGCCTGCTGCAGACATAAGACCCCGCCTCTTCCTGGAGCCCAAACTCAACGCTGCAGACCATAGACATAATAATTGATAGACCCCCTATTGGCCGCTCTGGCGCAGGAAATGCGGCCGCCATCTTAGGTCGGTCGGGCTTCCGGCAGACTCGAACCATAACAGCAGCAGTAAACATGATGCCTGAGCTCTGTGCGGTTTATTCTTGCTCTAATCGGCGGAATATTGAGACCATGGCTCGGGGGATAACTTTTCACAAGTAAGTTTGAGCATTTTTGTTGTTTGTATTTTGTAAATATAACTTTGTTGTACTATATTTGTGTCCACCAGCAACAGTTCCTTGTTAGCTAACGTTAGCTACATGTTTACTGCTGGTGCTCCCCTGACAATGAAGGCTAAATGAGACTATTAATCATTTATTCCAAAACACTGACTTAGGTTACAGCTGACACAAGAATGCTGCTGTAGAAATCAAACAAATCTTCCTGGTATCAGATATAGCTCATGTCTCAGAACCTCCCCTCTGACTGGAGAATAGTTAGCTAACATGCTAAAGAGGATTACTGTGCAGAACTTTTTTCTGGTTTTACCCTTTGAGGAGTTTTAGTTCATTATCAATAGAAATGCAGTTTTTTAGGTTAAAGAAAGGTTCTAAGAAATCTTAAAGAAGAAATCTTAAAGAAGAAGTAAACAGAATAGTAGGAATAACACAAGATGAATTAAGAAAATAGCATTGACCTCCTTTGTACAATATTGGTAGACACTAATCTGCAAATTGCATGTTTTTGTTTTCTAGGTTTTCCCACAAAAGATGTGAGGAAGAAGTGTGAGGCTTCCTGCAGCTGATTTATTATGATTAGAACTGGGCTGTGTCAGATGGAGTTTGTTTCCTCTTCAGCTTCCTGGTTCTCCTTCAAACAGTAAGTGTATCATAAGGCCATCAGCATTCATAAATGTACATATCCTTTTATCAATCGCAAGGCAGAGTGTAATACTTATCCCCACATACCTTGTCTTGATGTTATTTGTCAAAAATTAATTAATTTTAATAAACGTCCTAAGAATCATGTCTAGGAGCCCCAGAGTTTTCACAGCACCAGAGGCTCCCTGATGTAAACTGAGAACCACAGGTGTGTACTATAAACAGTATATTATTGTCAAACATTATGCTTGATTGTTTTAACCAGAAAAGTGCAGAACTACATCCAGAAGAGCCAAAGAGAGCCTGTCTGTGACCTCCCAGAGACTAACCTCAGCCTGATGATGTGAGTATTTAAACATCATAACACAAACCCTAACCTAAACCAAAAGCGTATTCACACCATATGTCTAAAACCATGTTTTAGGGTATTTTGTCATTGTGATGCCCAGCCAAATGTCCCCACAATGTGGAAATGTCCACACACTACATGCTTAAAATTTGTTCACTTCAGCATATAAAAACAAGTACCTCAGAGAGACTCTATTTTTGCCCCTCCCACTCCACACACAATACAAAGCAAGTCTTAATGTTGTCCAATTCAATTTTTGGAAATTACTGATGCAAATATATTAAATATGTTTCTATTCCTTTACAGGAGGCTGTGATTGGTAGATGATGAGGCTGGGCTGGGCCAGAAAAACCAAACTAAACACAGATGTGTAGCTGTCATGCTGGATGCCACGGCCGTCAGACTTGATCTCATTGGTTAAGTCTGTGGTTCTGAAGAGAAGGCAGCACCACGTGGCCAAACTCACCTCTCTTGAACTGCAGAAGGGAGCCCCAGATAAAAGTTCTACAAAGCAGTCCTCTTCCAGGGGTTTTAGCTCATGTAAAGCTTTCAATTACTATTTTAAAACATTCTCAACACAAGCAAAAGATTAATTAAGACAAAACAAATAAAACTAACTCCTTAAAGCAGTTAGTTATTTTTTTCTCTCTCTTTCTCCCCGTGTGGTGTTCGGCTGTAAAGTAATCAGAATTGATGTCTAAGTATTGAAAACAAGCCTTACAGTTTTATTCTCACAGGTGGAGCGTTATAGATTCAGCTACACACAAAAATACAACAGAACCAGAATATCACTAAGCAGTCAGTTCTGACAGATGGTTTGTCGATTTCTTGTCATTCAGACTTTGTTTTGGTTGTTGTCTCTCTCACCCTCTCTTTGAGTTATATTGGTACTATATGTATATGAAACACTCATTTATTTAAATTGTTATAAGAATTATATTGTTTATAATAAAATGGCTGAGTAGTACTTGCTGCTTCTCTATCATATATTAAGTGTGTTTTTTATAAATACCTACCATAGATCTCACACCTGGTATATAGTCCTATTTGAATTATTTTGATTCTCATTGTTTGACTGTGATTTTTATGTGTTTGATCTTTTTTTCTATAGGTTTTGTCACTAGGCAGTGGATAAGAATCCCATATGTACCCACAGCAAACCCATTATGATTAAAAACGTTCAAACATGTG
>SSNS01000421.1:258695-268953 GCA_006937985.1 Aphyosemion australe
CACATGTTTGAACGTTTTTAATCATAATGGGTTTGCTGTGGGTACATATGGGATTCTTATCCACTGCCTAGTGACAAAACCTATAGAAAAAAAGATCAAACACATAAAAATCACAGTCAAACAATGAGAATCAAAATAATTCAAATAGGACTATATACCAGGTGTGAGATCTATGGTAGGTATTTATAAAAAACACACTTAATATATGATAGAGAAGCAGCAAGTACTACTCAGCCATTTTATTATAAACAATATAATTCTTATAACAATTTAAATAAATGAGTGTTTCATATACATATAGTACCAATATAACTCAAAGAGAGGGTGAGAGAGACAACAACCAAAACAAAGTCTGAATGACAAGAAATCGACAAACCATCTGTCAGAACTGACTGCTTAGTGATATTCTGGTTCTGTTGTATTTTTGTGTGTAGCTGAATCTATAACGCTCCACCTGTGAGAATAAAACTGTAAGGCTTGTTTTCAATACTTAGACATCAATTCTGATTACTTTACAGCCGAACACCACACGGGGAGAAAGAGAGAGAAAAAAATAACTAACTGCTTTAAGGAGTTAGTTTTATTTGTTTTGTCTTAATTAATCTTTTGCTTGTGTTGAGAATGTTTTAAAATAGTAATTGAAAGCTTTACATGAGCTAAAACCCCTGGAAGAGGACTGCTTTGTAGAACTTTTATCTGGGGCTCCCTTCTGCAGTTCAAGAGAGGTGAGTTTGGCCACGTGGTGCTGCCTTCTCTTCAGAACCACAGACTTAACCAATGAGATCAAGTCTGACGGCCGTGGCATCCAGCATGACAGCTACACATCTGTGTTTAGTTTGGTTTTTCTGGCCCAGCCCAGCCTCATCATCTACCAATCACAGCCTCCTGTAAAGGAATAGAAACATATTTAATATATTTGCATCAGTAATTTCCAAAAATTGAATTGGACAACATTAAGACTTGCTTTGTATTGTGTGTGGAGTGGGAGGGGCAAAAATAGAGTCTCTCTGAGGTACTTGTTTTTATATGCTGAAGTGAACAAATTTTAAGCATGTAGTGTGTGGACATTTCCACATTGTGGGGACATTTGGCTGGGCATCACAATGACAAAATACCCTAAAACATGGTTTTAGACATATGGTGTGAATACGCTTTTGGTTTAGGTTAGGGTTTGTGTTATGATGTTTAAATACTCACATCATCAGGCTGAGGTTAGTCTCTGGGAGGTCACAGACAGGCTCTCTTTGGCTCTTCTGGATGTAGTTCTGCACTTTTCTGGTTAAAACAATCAAGCATAATGTTTGACAATAATATACTGTTTATAGTACACACCTGTGGTTCTCAGTTTACATCAGGGAGCCTCTGGTGCTGTGAAAACTCTGGGGCTCCTAGACATGATTCTTAGGACGTTTATTAAAATTAATTAATTTTTGACAAATAACATCAAGACAAGGTATGTGGGGATAAGTATTACACTCTGCCTTGCGATTGATAAAAGGATATGTACATTTATGAATGCTGATGGCCTTATGATACACTTACTGTTTGAAGGAGAACCAGGAAGCTGAAGAGGAAACAAACTCCATCTGACACAGCCCAGTTCTAATCATAATAAATCAGCTGCAGGAAGCCTCACACTTCTTCCTCACATCTTTTGTGGGAAAACCTAGAAAACAAAAACAAGCAATTTGCAGATTAGTGTCTACCAATATTGTACAAAGGAGGTCAATGCTATTTTCTTAATTCATCTTGTGTTATTCCTACTATTCTGTTTACTTCTTTAAGATTTCTTAGAACCTTTCTTTAACCTAAAAACTGCATTTCTATTGATAATGAACTAAAACTCCTCAAAGGTAAAACCAGAAAAAAGTTCTGCACAGCAAAACTCTTCAGCATGTTAGCTAACTATTCTCCAGTCAGAGGGGAGGGTCTGAGACATGAGCTATATCTGATACCAGAAAGATTTGTTTGATTTCTACAGCAGCATTCTTGTGTCCGCTGTAACTTAAGTCAGTGTTTTGGAATAAATGATTAATAGTCTCATTTAGCCTTCATTGTCAGGGGAGCACCAGCAGTAAACATGTAGCTAACGTTAGCTAACAAGGAACTGTTGCTGGTGGACACAAATATAGTACAACAAAGTTATATTTACAAAATACAAACAACAAAAATGCTCGAACTTACTTGTGAAAGTTATCCCCCGAGCCATGTATCAATAGTCCGCCGATTAGAGCAAGAATAAACCGCACAGAGCTCAGGCATCATGTTTACTGCTATAGTTATGGTTCGTGTCTGCCGGAAGCCCGACCGACCTAAGATGGCGGCCTCATTTCCTGCGCCCGAGCGGCCAATAGGGGGTCTATTATTATGTCTATGACTGTATATATAAGATGGACGGATAACGCCCACTTCTTTGCGTGGCTGTGGGTGAAGCCAGCAATAGGCGGTTCCCTCCACTTCTGTCTTGGCCATGTAATTTGTATAATTCGTGTCGTCACTACCGAAAAATCCCAAAATGGGCGAAAAGGTGGAGCTGAGGGTGGGGCATCAAACGGAAATGATGTAACCTGGTTGTAGCCTGATTGCAGCCAGCTTACCCGAAGTTAGCATCTAAGCTAACGGAGCTAACCATAGACATTATAATTGATAGACCCCCTATTGGCCGCTCGGGCGCAGGAAATGCGGCCGCCATCTTAGGTCGGTCGGGCTTCCGGCAGACACGAACCATAACAATAGCAGTAACCATGATGCCTGAGCTCTGTGCGGTTTATTCTTGCTCTAATCGGCGGACTATTGAGACCATGGCTCGGGGGATAACTTTCACAAGTAAGTTCGAGCATTTTTGTTGTTTGTATTTTGTAAATATAACTTTGTTGTAATATATTTGTGTCCACCAGCAACAGTTCCTTGTTAGCTATTTTTATTTTATATGTGTTTATATGATATCTATGGGTCTATCAATGTCTATGGAGCTAACCACTGAGGTAGCAATCTAGTTGCTAGCGAAGCTAACCTGGAGCTAGGGAGCTAAAGCTGAGCCTCAGACTGGAGTTTGTAGCTGACGGAGGAGAATCGCGGGGGATTTTCCCAGCAAATACAATCATCTGGAAAAAAAAAAACAAAAAAAAACAACTGGTAAGTTAATATAACTAGAAAAAAAGCCGTTTCTGAAATTATCTTTTTTTCTTCAGGCTGATTATCTTAATGTCCTTTTGTTTAATGATGTGGAAACGGTTTTCCACATGTGTGTTGATTATTGTTGCTGGTGAGCTGCTGCCCATCTTGGCCAGGACTCTCTTTTGAATGAGTTTTTAATCTAAATGGTTTTTTTTCTGTTTAATAAACGGTTAAATGATAAAAAAAATAAAAAGGCAATTTTTCTGTATTTTTTTACTCAGTTGTTAGTGTTTGAGAGAAGTCATCAAGCTAAGTGACTTATTAAAGTTAATTTTTTAATACTTCTCTTCCATTTACAAAAACTGTTGTCACAAGTGAAGTAGCATTTATCCTGTATTCTTAGTACAGTTCCCAAGAAGAGATATACAGATAAAATAAACACAATATGACACGCTAAAACCAACAGGCTCATGAGACATGAGAACAACAAAGGACAACACTAACAGTAATGTGAAAGTAAAGGTAAAGACGTGTATATATATATAGAGAGAGATGACTAAATTAGCGTAACTCAGCATGATCTAAAAAGGAATGTGCCATAGCTGATTAACAACAGCTACCATTAACGATTTCTTTTACTTTGACCTTATTCAATTCTGCAAAGTATGTCAGAATTTTATGAATCATTAATTGAGGTCTGGGAGGTTAAAAGTTTCACTGTCATTTATTACAACACTTTATTTTCATAGATCTGTGACAAGGTCACCACGGCTGCCTGGACATCCACGACATCGGTTACACAAAGCAGATAATGTAAGTAACTGTCTCCATAACTCCATGTAGAATAGTAATAGTAATGTACTTTCAACAGATTGGTCTGTTGAGCTGTCATATTATATTACTTTTTTCTCTGTGATTAATTATATTATTGTTTTCTCTGTCATTAATTATATGTTTTTGTATCAACAGCCATTTGGATCATCAGAGACAGCTACGTGAGGCGTGGTGCCCAGAGAGCTGCATAAACCACTGGAGACAACCTTGGCCTCTCTGAAGCCCGTGTCTCCTGGTTCGGTAGGGGTGGACTGCGCTGGAAAGACCTTCTCCTCTTCTTTTTCCACTCTCTGAGAGGAAGAGCAGCTCCTGATGTCCTCATCCACTGTGGCGGCAACAAAAAAAGCAAAAGTACAAACATATCCCAGACTGTTATGCCTGATGTGTTATTGATGTCATTTTGTTTAATAATTCCATCTGTAGCCAAACCACTGCTAACCCTGTATTCCTCTCTAAAAGACTGTGCAGCTCTCTGGGCCACTTTTATGCACTTTTTATTTTTAATTTCTATAAATTTAATGACAGTCATGTTACATTAAAAATGTTTGTAAAAAACAATAAACGTTTTTCCTCAACTACTGGAATTTCTTTGAATGCGGCAAAACGTGAGGAAGCTTTGTGTAAAGATCTTAATATTAAAATAAACCTGGGAGGCTCCAACATTATCAAATCAAATCATAATTAACTAAATTACTAAGTTTGAAGATATTTTTTACAGATATTGGGAATAATTCATTTGTGTGTAAAAAAACAAACTTAAATAATTTGTCATTCTTTTATTGAAACAACACCAAAATAAAATAACAGAGCAGCACCTGTGGATAGGAAAAAAGTGTTATAATAACAGTTGTACATAGATTGTAAAGTACATATCCTACATATTATCATAAAAGACCATATTATAAAAAACTCTAAACTTGTCCTGGACAGCAACCTGGCAGAAGAATGGTGGTCTTTCTGCCAGAATGTGCTGATTTTATCTTACAAGAGGAACTTTTGGTGTTTGACGTTCCCCTTGAGTTTGAAATAGTGTTATTTAAATATATGGATTATGTATTGCAGTAACAGCATGTAAGTGCTGGATCAATCGGGAAGAAAGGGCTGCAAGGGGACAAATGAATTAAGAGTGAATAAATAAAAAACATTAAAAACAACGGCAAGCAGCTGCCACAACAGGGGGATTGTGCCAGAGAGCGAGTTTAGAACATCGAGGCTTTCCTGATCAATCCCTGATTGACATAGCGCTCCCCTTCCCTCCAGGTTTCGCTGGGTCCACCACAGATTCCCTGGTGGATTCAATCCACCTGGGAATCTTGAGAGTAGCTCGATTTCTGTAAAGAAACATTCAAAACCAAGAGAGTCTCTGACTTTGGGAACCAGCTTGTCTGGGGCACAGATGAGGATCTCAGTCTTGTCTTCATTCAGCTGTAGAAAGTTCCCAGCCATCCAGGTTTAATAGAGTCTAAGCAGCTGTGCAACAGCTGCAGCTTAGACATCTCATGGGGCTTAAAGGAGATGTACAGTTGGATGTCATCTGATGGTAGGAGATTCCTTTAAAAGAGCTCAAGATGTGCTGGAGAGGAAGCAGATAAAGGAGGAAAAGTAGAGCTAGAACCTGAATGATGAGACCAGAACCTTCCAGACTGCCGAGCACCTAGCCACACAGACGTCAGCAGGGGCCATATCCAGAACTGGGTTGACCCAGGCCATGGCCCACAGGGCAGAAGGAAACACCAACCTAACAGCAACTCCACCTGAAACAGAAGAGTTTAAATTACAATCAAATTAAATTTGGGTTCAATATGATGTCAGAACGTCACGATTATGAAAGATGGACTAAGATCAGCGCTCCTTTAGCAAGACTGAAAGTATTTTATTACAGAGAAGAACAAAAGATGCTGGACATGAGTATTAGGAGTGAGTGTGTGTACCTGGAGTCCGTGGTGAAGTGATGACTCTCACTGCACAAGCAGGAGCTGGAAGTTGGAGTCCAGCTTTGTGTCTTTAGCCAAAGGTCGAGTCTCTCTGGATCACCTAGAGGAAAACTTCACACAAAAATATATAATAGAATTAATAATAATTATACTTGATGAACACCTAGGTTTTAGGCACTACTATTATATTGTTGCTATGTAAAACAGTTATTACTAGCAGGTGTGGCTGTTGATTAAATGATAACACGTTTGCCAAGTGGACTCGGGTCTGCTCACTAATAGATGCCATGAACGACGAGATTACTGGTATTTACATGTTTAGTGACAAACCTGAACACGTGTTACAGTTAGCTCTGCTGCTGTTTACTTTGCCCAGATGCAGCCAAAACTTACATTTTTTCCGGTATTTTATTAGTTCACAAACTCTGAGGTGTTTTGTAAACAAACGTGACGTGACCTGCAGCAGCGGGAGAAACGGGGCTTTGCGGCTCTTAACAGACGTTTTAGCACCGAAACAGATATTTCTTACCCTTTTCTTCGTACCCTGCTCCACTCCAGTCTTGATTTCATAACTAATTATTATCACAGAAGGACCTGCTGGATCCCAGACCCAAAGCAGAGCTCTCACGTGACTAGCATAATGTAGGTCTGCTCCATAGCGACGCCAGACGACACCGCCGGTGCAGCAGCTGGTCTCTGTATCAGGAGGAGCTGACCCTGTCAGAGCAGCCGTGTTTTTTAAAGACGAAATAATCGCTCTCTAGTTTTTAACTGACCAACAAACAGCGTTACAACAAGCACCGTATTAAACCCTAATAAATGTCTAATGTCACGGTAAAGAGTATATGTTTATACCAAAGTTTAAACGATGGCTAACTAGCTACTTTGCTAAGCTAAACTAGCTTCAGAGCGTCAGTAGTCAAAAGTATAAAAATATAACTTTACTTACCGATAAAAATGGAGCGGAGAGTTCTTGGACCCTCTGTTAGTGCAACCAATGCCACAACAAGCCATTTCTGCCCAACAATATCAAAATTAACATTCCAACATGACCACACACGGCACAAGAACTGGCCGAACACAGCTAATGTGACGCCCAGTGACTATAAAGTACGCCGGGGGATAAAGGGCCCTGTGTCCTTCCGGTTTTTCCCCGGAGCAAAAAGGCTAGTTAGCTCCTCGGCTCTGCCGACAATCCAAAAGACTTCCGCATATCCCAAAGACGCGCCCCTAATTATTCTCAATTTCAAGCTTTAATTACATCTAAACGGACGTGGTACAAAAAAAATTCACCCCCCTCAGAGTTGTCATGGCTGATAACTGGACCTATTAAACCTAAAATGGTTCGTTGTACCAGGCTGTAAGACGTTCTATTTCTGTTGTGAAATTGGCATTTTTAACATGAGGGTCAATGAGGATTTGCTCACTTCTGAGACCACCCCCAGTGGATGAGGGGAGAACTGCAACTTTTTATCACTTCCTGGTGCTTTTTTTTATCACTCCCTGGTGCTTCAGGATACGGACGGGATCCTGCTCCCTTGGACCCGAGCAGATCTGGTACGGACACCGTTTTAACATTTATTCAACAATCGGACCTCTCATTAATTCCTATTTTATATAGCAATAACATAATTTATCCTAGTACTCATTGTATTCTTACTAGTCAATATTGCTAATGAAGAGATCAACAGCTATTTGTTACTAGTAGAAATTATAATTAAGGATATCCATAATAACTGCACTAGTAGGAATTAAGTTTGAGATATCTCAGGGTCCTTAAGAATTTAAGGTAGCCGTTTTAACATTTATCAAGCAGACTGGATATGTATTCCAGATATCTATAATTATGTTGTTACTAGTAGAAATGAACATTCCAGATATCCAAAATAACATTCTTATATTCATAATGAACAGATATCTGAAATGTAATTCTTCCTAGGACAAATGACGTCACATTCCCCATTCATGTGTATTGGGTTTATAGCGCCTCCTATCTACTATTACATTCTTCCTGGTAAGAATGAACATTGTGGATAGGAGGAACTGAATTCTTCATTGTGGATATAAGAATGTTATGGATATCTGGAATGCTAATTTCTGCTAGGAACAATATAATTCTAGATATCTGGAATACATATCCAGTCTGCTTAATAAATGTTAAAACGGCTTGCCATAGAGGGCACAATTATGACCGCCCACCATAAACAAAGCAGCCTAGACAGGGCGGAATTAGTTGTTTGTTTGATACCCCCGGGAGGCCAAAGAATGTCCCGCCTTTCTCGCCTCTGATTGGCTGGAAGCACTCTCCTACGATTGGCTATTTCATGTAACAGCGAACCATCTTCCCTCGCTGCAGGGTTTTATGCCTGCAGCCAGATCTGGAGGAGTTTTTTTGAAGAACATGTGAACTTAGCTCTATAATAACCATTCTGTCCTGTTTTACAACAAACCAGCTTCAGTTTCTTTTATAAAAGAACCTGAAAAACGTCAAATGTGAACTTGTAATAAATCTTGTTGCATTTTACATATTTCAGTTTTTTTTAATAAAAGGAACAGAAAAACCTTTTCAAAGCAGAACAAAATGGTCATTATATCGCTAAATTTGCATTTTCATTACAAAACAGCTGTTCTGTTGGTGGCTGGAGGACAGTCTGCACTTAGCGAGGGAAGACGGTTTGCTGCTAAATGAAATAGCCAATCGTAGGAGAGCCCTTCCAGCCAATCAGAGGCGGGAAAGGCAGGATCTTCCTTGGCCATCCTACGATTCCAAATTACGCCCCCGGGAGGTTAGAGCTGTGTTGTTCAGTGTTCTCTTTAAATTGGTTAGTGTTTGAACTGTATATGTGAACTGGTATTGTAATGAAAACGTGGGGTTCACAATTAAAGTGATTACACTGATGCCACAGATTGTTTCTGAGAATTAAATTTATTATATAGTCATATAACAAATGCTTTTTGTTTTGTTTAGTAATGAAAAAATATTTCATATCTTTATATTTTTGCATTCTGACCATGAGAAAAATCTATTTTTATTACTATTTTTTAAGTAAAACTAAAGAAATAAAGACAAAGCACACAGCAATAAACAAATAAAAAAAAACATAAAGTGAAAATGTGTTTTGTGTGTATCTTCTCTGAGGGTTGTTTGGTTGTATAAGCCTGGTCATTAATTTATCACTCAGCTGTAAAAGTCTTTTTCATTATCTAAAAATATATTCATATTAGTATAATCGTCAATGCACAGCACATGTATGTCACTGATAAAATCATAAGACAAAACAATCATTAGGTAGCAAGTTCAAAACTGCTGCCTGCCTGCGCCACTACCTGGGTAAATTGTGAACTACACCACCTCTGCTCGGAGACAAGATTGAATAAACTTTTTTCTTTTTTTAACAGTCTTTTTTATTAAGTTTTTAACATTTTAAAAAGTTAACATAAGAACAACAACAAACCCCCCATCCCCCCACTCCCATATCCCTGCAGTTTCTGGTGCGTCCAGAACATATGGAAAAGTGGAGCAGATGGCCGTCTGCATCACTCACAAGTTGATTCTACAGATGCACCGATCAGGACCCTGAGGGCTAATCACTGATCACCAAAAGCAGTATCTGCCGATCCCGATATTACCGATCACAGCATCAAATCCATAAATTCTTCAATATTGTTTTCTCATGTACGCAGCATTGCCATTGTATTATTAGTATAAAAAGTAGGAGATGAGAACGTATCATTGACCACTGTTTTATTGCAGGCTGAGGCCATGTGCAATATTTAACACTGTACATCAGGACTATTCAAATGGCGGCCCGCGGGCCCTCACCAGCTGGCCCACCTGACCTTATCCCCCAACCACCAACAGAAAAAACCCAGTTAAAAACAGTTTTTGCATGTAAGTTACAAAATTCCCACACTGATATTGCACTTGAACGCAACACCATCTTAGCAATCACAGACATATATACGTAGACACCCTATGGACTGGTGCTGCCTATTGGAGCTGCCCATCTACGTATTCATGTCTATGTCTGCAGTTGACCAATGAAAACACACCTTTGGGACGCCGCAGCAGCAAGACTCTGTGCGTTGGTTTCAACTTATGTTTAAAATGCGGATTATAAACTACACACCATTTTTATTTTTGTTAAGACCAAATAAAACCGGAGTTATACTAAAATAATTAAACTAAGAATGGGTTCAGTAGCGTTTAGTTGCTGAGGGACAGAGGATGGCTGCTGCTCGATCTGACAGCAGGTGTCAAAAGATGCACTGTCACGGAGCGGAGAAAACACTGAGACAGACATTGACGGCAAAACTTTAGATATTGGAGCGATCTGTATGGGGAGAAAAAAGTCTCAATAGATTTGTGTGTG
>SSNS01000421.1:277527-301838 GCA_006937985.1 Aphyosemion australe
TTAACTCCGAAGGACCTCAGCCTCCTCATGAGATGGAGGCGGCTTTGGCCCTTCTTATACAGAGCATCTGTGTTGTGGGACCAGTTCAGTTTACTGTTGAGGTGAACACCCAGGTACTTAAAGGTGTCCACCACCTCAATGTCTGCTCCCTGGATGTTTACTGGTGAGTGAGGAGGAGTGTTTCTCTGGAAGTCAATCACCATTTCCTTTGTTTTACTGGTGTTCAAGCGAAGGTGGTTACGCTCACACCAGTCCACAAAGTCCATGATGACTGACCTGTACTCCTGGTCGTCCCCCTCAGACACACAGCCGACGATGGCCGAGTCATCAGAGAACTTCTGGAGGTGACAGCTGCTGGTGTTGTAGGTGAAGTCCGAGGTGTAGAAGGTGAAGAGAAAGGGTGAGAGCACTGTACCCTGCGGAGCTCCAGTACTGCACACAACCACCTCAGACGTACAGTTGTGCAGCCTCACGTACTGTGGCCTGTTGGTGAGGTAGTTGATGATCCATGCAGTCAGATGTTCGTCCACTCCTGCACCCCTCATCTTATGCTGCAGTAGACACGGCTGGATGGTGTTGAAGGCACTGGAGAAGTCGAAGAACATGATCCTCACAGTGCTTTTTTGCATCTCAAGGTGATTCAGAGCCCGGTGCTGCAGGTAGATGAGGGCGTCCTCCACCCCCATGTTTGGTTTATATGCAAATTGAAGTGGGTCTATTTCTGGGCTCACCACTGAACGCAGATGGGTGAGGATGAGTCTCTCCATAGTCTTCATCAGGTGGGAGGTCAAGGTGACTGGTCTGTAGTGGTCTGGTTCCCTGGGATGTGATGTTTTGGGGACTGGAACCACACAGGAGGTCTTCCACAGGATGGGGACCTGCTCCAGTCGAAGGCTCAGGTTGAACATGTGTGTGACCACTTCACACAGCTGGTCAGCACAGTCTTTGAGCAGTCTGGGGCTGATTCCTTTCTTCCTGTTAAAAGGGAGTTTTCCTTCCCACTGTCGCTACATGCTTGCTTAGTATGAGGATTGTATCAACACACAGTCAGTGTCTTGATGCAATCTGCTGGGTTCCTTATATAGGAAACTTTTTTACTGATTGGCTTAATGAACTGAACTGTATTGGAATGTTTACTTTGTGAAGAGCCTTGAGACGACTCTTGTCGTGATTTGGCGCTATAGAAATAAACTGAATTGAATTGAATTCCATCAGGACCTGCTGATTTTCTGCTCCTAAGCCGCCTCAGTTCTCTCCTCACCTGGACCGGTGTAACTGAGAGGGGGGAGTGAGGGGGGGAGTGGTGCTGAGGGTTGGTGGAGGGGGGGGAAGCTGATGAATGGTGTGAAGTTGGGAAGAGGGGGGTTGGTTGGCTGACTGGAGGTGGTGGTATCTGTTGAAGCAGTGGGGGGAGTGAAGTCACATCTATGCTTGTTAAAAAACAGGTTAAGCTCATTGGCCCGGTTCAGGTCCCCTTCAGCAGACCCACTGGCACCACTCCTCCCACTGTGACCTGTGATGTTCCTGAGGCCTCTCCAGGCACCACGAGCATTGCTCTGCTCTAAAGGGATCCATTTTGTAAAGTGTTACCATATTTTCTGCAGCTAAAAATAATAAGAATGAAAATATGTAGATAAATGATTTATAAAAGAACACACATGTACTTTTCAATCATTTTATTGAATATTAAGGTAAATATTTCACATTAATACAGGCTACATAAAGTAGAGCCACTATACGACATGAAATTTACTCTCATTTTAACCCTTTTTAGTATGTAAACAATTATACATGTATTTACCACTCTAAAAGGTTCTGATTTCTCTTTAGATAATCACCAACATCATCTAGTTCTGGGCAAAGTTTAAATAGCTACTTCATGTTGAGCCCACTGCAGCCCAAGAACGGTGTGTGTGGGTTGAAGTCAAAATCGCTAAACTATGCAGAGAATAGATCCTGTTGAACAGGTGAACGTTCATGTTTGCATCATTAGGACACTTAATCAGCTCTAGCCCAATTTGTGTTCCTCTTTTCCTTGTCTGAGATAGGCACATCAAAGAATGGCGTCAAGGGAACGTTGAATTCTTCAGCCTCTGCACCCCACTTCCAGGTCTCTAAAGCTAATTTGTACTTTTTGTCTCGTTAGGTCATTTTTTTCTTGGTTGGTATTATATGTTTGTCCTGTGGATCATGCTGTGTGCATTTAACTGCTGTGGACACCATTTAGTTGACGTGGTTTAGGTGCACATTACCCACATGAGGTGCCCAGGTACCAGGCCAAACCTGAGGAGCACAAAGGTAGAATCTGTATTAGAAAAAGCAGCAGTTACAACAAGCCCTTTAGGATTATATTAACATGAACCAACCTGCTGCTGTGGGTCTGAGCTTTCTGCATTGTTTGGGACCACTTTGATGATTGGGCTCCATGCAGGGTCACCTGCGTGCAAACCATTGTACATCGGACCCCCCGGGCCTTCCGCTATGGGAGGGTGGGGTGTCAGCATGGTTCCTCCATACATTGACATAGGCATCCCCTAGAAAGGCAGGAAACAGGCGGTTGGTATGACACGTGTAAGAGAGAAAGTGAATTATCAGCTTTGGGTTCAAGTTACCTTTTGGAAGTCCATGTAACTGTTGGGCAAATGCTGAGTCTGGTGGTAGTTGTTAGCAGGGTTTGCAATCCCTGTGTCATCCTGCTCCATGGGCTGATGCTGAGTGAAGGCTGACTGCTCTGCCTGCAACTGTGGGTGCATCATGTGGCTGCCCATCAGGGGCTGGGACCAACCAGACATAGCCTCTGTAACAAACACAGCAATGTTAGCCATTTTCATCTATAATACAGCAAGTGATCCAACAACAGACTTTCACAATCAGCTCTTACCTGAGGCACTCCCAACACCAAAGGACCAAATCCCACCTTGTCCAACAGGTGCCGTGTAGTTGCTCGAGAGTAACGGAGGGTTGACCGAACCCGTCTGTCTGATCCTGGCCAACCGTTCTGTGCCGATGGGCTGGGGAACTTTCCGGTCCTGCTGCGAGGAGATGCACGGTTTCTGCTGTGGAGGAGGGGCTGAGGTGGAGAGGGCGGAGGAGGATACCGTGGAGGGAGGAGGGGCGGGGGATTCACCTGGTAAAGACATTTTTTTTTTAAACTTCAAGCTTAAATTTGACAAACATCAAAGGAGGAGTCTAGTCATTTTTTTAACCATTCATTAAAGTTGATTTTCAATCTGAAATAATCCAATTCAACATGGCTGCCACAGCAAATTTACATTAGCAGTCATAAAAAGTGGCTATAACTCAAATTTACAGAAACGGAGGTAAACAGCTGATTAGCAACACATCATGACCTGAGGTGTCTTTAATTATAGGGAGTTTGAGAGTGTTGCACCTGATGTGGATGCACTCCATGGGTGAGGGGAAAAGTGCTGTCGGCTGAACGAGGGTGTGCCAACCCCTGTGTGGCCGTGGAGATAGACAGGACTGCTAGAGATGCTGGAAGCATAGCTGGTCAAAGCTGTAGGAGCACAATAAAAGTCAATGTCAAGCTAAACATGTTTTTTTTGGTCTATATTTAAAATGTCTACATTGGTTTTCATGTGCTTCCAACATCATAAAAACTTTATTTTTTCCATTTAACAAACCCAGATGAATGTGTGCATTAATTATGAACTTAGAGCAAACCGTTACCAATGGGGCTGTTGACAATCCTCTGGGCGGCAGAGCGGTAGCCAGGGGCTTTGGAACCATCTGGAGGAGGTGGGAGCATCATGTTTTCCATCATGTAGGTTGGTGGGGCCGAGTATGACTGATCTGGAGGTGATCTTGCAGGCAGATGGCATGCACCCCACACCTGATTGTTTCCCACCTGTCGGTCAATGAGACATGTTAACCAGAATCCAGAAGAAGAGATTTACCATCTTTAGGAATAAAAACCTGATAATGTGTTGCTTTACTCAAACCAACCTGGCTGCTGTTGTCAAAGATGCTGCTGAAATTGAAGAGACCTGCATGACCATAGTTGGGGGGGATTTGCTGAGGCTTGCCTGCACTGGCGACATTTTGCATCTGGGAACCATTCATTACTCCCAGATTAGCTGAGACTTGAAGGGAGCCGGAAGCCTGGGCTTGGCATGGTGGAGGCAGATTTGTTGGCTGGAACGACTGGTTTTGGGTTTGCTTTGAGGGTTCCTGTTGAGCGCTGAAGGGTACAAACACAGACGGCTGCTGCTGCTCCGCAAGGGAGAAACAAGGCCCTGATGGCTGCAGACGATGGGACACTTTGGGTGCAGGGGCAGAGAAGTGGGGAACAGTGTTGCTGGGATGTGACAAATTGTGTGAGAGAGAAGGTGAAGGAACTGTGGAAAGGTGGGAGGTGGGCTGTGGGTTGGGGAGGGGTGGATGAACCTCTGTAGATGATACAGAAGAAGGAGGGGGGGGTAGCTGCTGTCGAGACTCCGGCTTGGAAGCTAAAGCTAAAGCAGGAGAAGGGAATCCCACAGAGTTGATGTTGTCACTGATGGATGCAGGCTGGCTCTCTACAGGAGCCGACAGCTTGTCTTTCCCAGGAGGCGTGACAGTACTGGACTCTGTTTTATTAGGCTGGATAGGAGGCTGGGAGATAGGTCCGACTGGCTGCTGGGGGGCGGTAGTTGTAGTTGAGATGTGATGTGCAGGCGAACCTGTGCCTCTTACTGCGTTACTGCCACTAGAGGCAGAGGCAGCAGACACGGGGGTAGCACCTGTTGGTTTGGGGTCCGGGGCAAACAGCTGTTTCCTGACAGAAGATGGGGTAGGAACGCTCGGCTGAGGGTTATATGGAGTGGGATTTGGGGCATGAGGTGAGGCTGCAGCAGCAGAGATGTTGGGTGCAGTGATGGTCGAGGTGTTGGTGGTCGTGGCGGGAGTTCCTGAGCTGACCGTGCTGCTGTGCTCATTGTGGGTTGAGTTGGGTCTGGCCTGGGCCATGGTGCTGTTGGTACCTCCGTTGTGTTTGGGGGAGCTGTTGGCACTGCCAGGACTCACAGGACGCACAGGGAATGGTCCCCATGTGCTGGCAGCAGGCGAGAAGGTTCCACCAAACTGGGCCATGGGTAGACGAGGGTGTCTGATCTGGTGCATGGTAGAAGCCAGAAGAGCCAGCTGGGGGTGAGCGTATGCCAGCGGCAGCGACACCGGGAAAGGCTGCCTGATGTTTGATGATAGCCCCTTCACAAGCTTGCTCCCAGCCTGAGGGGAGGATGAAGATGTAGATGAAGAGGGCTGGAACGAAACTCCAGCAGAAGTTACCAATGAGCTCAGAGCTTTTGCCCCAGTGGTTGAAGCACTGGTGACTCCTGTGGTGCTGGGAAAGGAGGCAGAGGTTGCTTTTGATCCCGGGGCTCTGATGTGATTCCGGGGAATCAGATCCTCAAGCTCCTTGGCTGGATCCTGGATTAGAGCATTGATCAGCTGGACTGCATACCTCGTAGACTCTGTGCCTCCTCTGAAACCAAACATGACAGGTTTTGTGTGAGAAAAATTCTAAATAAGGGAACTTCTGTTTAAAACACCAGATTTAGCTGCTATTGGCCTGTTTATGTGTTCCCTTTTGGTGAAAAGTCTAAAGTGTGTTTAACTCCTGAGACTTTTCATAAATTAAAACAAACATACCAGCCTGCTTTATTCAGCTACAGCTGCTGTACCATTTCTAATCCAGCAGGTGGCAGTATTTTTACCTTATGGTGATCATTCTCTCTCCATTCTTGTCCTTCTGTTTGTCGACATCAATGTGAGCTCCTGTCACGTCTTGGATCGCTGTGATGTTGCAGCCGCCTCGGCCCATGATGCGGGACACGACCGAGGCTGGTACCGAGAGCTTCTTTGATCTAAAAAAAAGCCAAAAGCTGAATGTTTACGCTGGTCTTTTTGAGTCACACTCAGTTGATTAATACATATTTTATGTTAAGAGGACTATAACTGTTATTACTTAAGTAATGCATTTGTTTTTTCCTTTTAAATGTCAGAGAAATGCCATCTTGAAAACACACGAGTAAAACCTGAGAACGGACCTTCTCACCACCTCTTTCCAGCCTTCTTCTCTTTTCTGGCCTCTCTTTGGACTCGTGAGGCTGAGCTTACTGTTGGGCGAGGTGACAGGAAGAGCCATGGTTTTAAATGGAGAAGGCAAAGAGTTGGAGGAGTCGCTTGTATCTGGAGCTCTGAGACAAAACGGAAAGCATTTCTCTCTGATTTGTGTAAAAAAAAAATAAATAACGTGATACAATAAGAACACGACCTGAGACTGGTGCTCGACACTAGCACTACCAACTAGTCTGTAAATCAGGGGTAGGTCATCCTGGTCCTTGAGTGCCACTAGCCAGCATGTTTTAGTTATTTCTCTGCTCCAACACACCTAATTGAATGGTTTATTAACCTGTTCACCAAGTTATCAAGCTATGCAAAAGCCTGTTAATCACCTACTGATTAAAATCAGGTGTGTTGGAACAAGAGAAAATGAAAACATGCTGGATAGCCGCGCTCGAGGACCAGAATTGCCTACCCCTACTGTAAATCGAGAACTCACTTTTGCATTGGTTTTGAGATTGAGACCATGATCTTATTGTCCACTTTGTTGTCAGTCAGCGGTTGAGGACAATGTCTCTTCTCTGAACTGGGCAGGAGGGCCTGGGACTGGGCTGCTCCTGAGGAAGGGGCCGAGGAGGAGGAAGAAGTGGAAGAGGAAGAGGAGGAGGAGGCGGATGAGATGAGGTCAGGGAGGTAGTTGAGCTCCTGACTCTTGCCCCCGCTGCTGCTGCTCTCGCTGGCACAGTCTGTGCTATCGAGGGGGTCCGAGTCACTGTTTCCGCCCGCCGCTCCCCCGCCACCGCCCCGCGGCTCACCGTGTATCTTGTTCTTGTCAGCTTTGTGCTGTGCAAGTGCAACCTAGAAAAGTCCAACATCATCACTATTTAAGTGTAATAAACTTGATTGTTTCTTATCTAAATACGAAGGGAATGTCAACGAAAACTAGGCGCAGAGACGCAGTAGCACTCACCTGCGGATCCTGTAATATGATTGGTTCATTGGGCATCGAATCCTTTGTCTTGTTCTTTTTGTTCTTACGGTTGGTGTTGGGGGTAGTGGCCACAATTCCTCGCTTTTTTCCAAAAGCTGTAGTGAAAGTGGTGGAGGTGGCAGAGATACCGATGGTGGTGGTGGTGGTTGCACTGGGAGGTTCTATGGGAACCTCTTTTTCTGAAGAAGAGGACAAATCGAGTTCAGACCAAATTAAATCATCAAGTGCATGACAGAACACTTTCTTTAGCAGTTTTGTGACGAAGAAGCAGAAAAATGATACCTTCAGCTGAATCCTCCTTCTGCTCAAGCATCTCAGAGGACTCCTTGGTTTTCTGCCCCTCCTCCTCCTCTTGTTTCCTCTTCTGCTCCTCCTTCTTCTTCTTGCGCTTCTCCTTCCTCTTCTCCCTTTTGGCAGCTAAGGCCTGCTTCTTGCTCTCCTCTCGGGACTGTTGGGAACAAGAGAGACAAATAAAAACATTTTCTGGTGTCTAAGAATTGTACTGAAGGTGCTGTAACATCTCAAGAGTCCAGCAATGACATTACTTTCTCCAAGTCCAACTCCTTGAGAAGGATGCTAGCGTTCTTGTTGGCCTCAGCGGCCTGCTGGTCTTTTGCTTTGACGATCGTCTCCATACACTGGTGACACTTCTTCAACAGCTCCTGCAAGGAAAAACAAAGATCATAGCACTGCTTATATCCAGGTACCTTCAAACTTTGCAGACATAACTGAAACAGAAAATCAACACCTACCTTGTCAGCAATGGTAGCAATATATCTCATGCACTCGATATCTGATGGAAACTGGTTGACCTCTTTCACAAGATACTGCACCACTTTGACATGGCCCTGAAATGTTTAGTACATGATTTTAGCAGAAGAAGCTTCATAAAGACCAGGTGACACCACGTGAGGTTTAAAGGTTCACGCACTTTACGAAAAGCAGCCATGAGTGGGGTAATTTTGCGGTTGTCTGCAGCATCTACATCAGCGTTGGCGTGCACAAGAAGCTGAACCACATCAAAGTGACCGCCGTTTGCTGCCAGCCAAAGGGGAGTGTTCCCTTTCTTGTTTCGTACATCAATATGAGCACCCCTTAGATCAGAAAGAAGTGTTACGCTAAGAACATGATGAGACAGGACACAAACTAGAGTCCAATCACAATTCTCACCTGTTAATCAGCAGCTCACAAAACTTGTAGTGGCCTTTGTCAGCAGCAATAGTTAGGGCAGTGTCTCGGGATGAAGGAACAGGGGGAGCGTTGACATCAGCACCTTTGTCCAGCAGGACTCGCCCCACTTCTGCATAACCTCCTGATGCCGCCTCCATGAGAGGAGTGAGACCAGTCTGCTTCAACAAGGACCCAGTTAGCCACATGACCAGTAGAGGAAAAACAAATAAAATAGATCTTTAACTCCTCACCTTGGCACGGTGCTCCACATTAGCCTTGCGATCTAGCAGCAAACTGACAACCTCAGCTCTGCCCTGAAAGCAGGCCAGAGTCAGAGCGGTGTTTCTGTTGGTCTCGATTTGGGCGTTGATGTCCGAGCCCATGTCCAACAGCAGCTTTACTGCTGGAACATGACCATTCATAGCCGCCAGCATCAGAGGAGAGATTCCCAGCTTACTGCCAGTTCTGTTGGACAAAATTTAACACATTACTAAAGAACAAAAAGAACTACAACTGCAATCAGTTATCAAAGGGTTCCAAGCCAACCAGCGCAAGTCCCCCACCCAGCACCGCCTCTGCCTTCACTATTCCTCATGTGGCCCCGCCCCTCACGCACGTTCTCGTGCCGGTGACCTGTCAGCTAATAATCTCACTTAAACCAGTACAATAAAATAAACCTTCAGGAAAAAAAATTGTCAAAATTTTGCACTCATGCAGAAAATCAGGAAAAATATTTGGGGTATATCAGCGCCACCTAGTAATGGGGGGGGGGGATTATTATTTTTTGCAAATTTTCTAATTGACTTCAATGCTAGTTGTTAAATAACGATTTTGAATTCTGAAACCCAAGCAGTTTTAGTTGAAAACATACAAAATAAACATACCTATACTAATAAATAAATTCATAAAAAATCTATAACTTATCAGAAAATTACCAAAACATTTTGCAATGCTAATGTCTACATCTGGAATAGGATCCTTCAATTTTAATGACCCTAGATCATTTTTCTTTTTTATACTAAAAATGTAACTGCCTTTTCAGTAATTACTGACAATGTTTAATAAATTCATAAAAACATTATTCTTTATCAACAAATTTCCAAAATATTCTTGAATCATCATGAGGTCGTGTAAAATCATATTTAGTAAACTTCTTGTGTCTTAATCAAATGTTTTTTCTGTACAAATAAAATTGAGATTTCAAATAAACTGACCGAAACAAAACAATTATTATAAAATCCATATTTGATCAAAAAATTACCAAACAATTTACTGATCATCAAGACTATATTGGGAATAATATGAACATTTTATAATGTCCCTAGATTCAATGCTTTTTTCAATAAAAATTGACTTTTATTTTATGACTTATTTAACAAATGATTTAAAGGAACATGGGGCAGGATCTTTAAAAAATCTGTAAAAAATTAAACATGTATGTTCATTTTTTCAAAGCTAATGGGTGATGAAGCGTTATAAACCTAAAAGAATGAGGCCACCCATGTATCGTTCCATTTTCTTGAACAGGCTGTTTGCTGCAAAATGCGCTGCAGTTTGGTCACGAATTTCCCGCGCTGCCCTACGGATGTGGCGTCAATTGACACTGCTTGCGCGTTCATGACAGCTTCAAAACAGAAAGAAAATGTGTTCGACACTGCAGATCGGTAGATGGCGCTATTGCACCTTAAGTTGCTTGCCAACCGCCAAACTCCAAAAGAAGAACTGTGGGAATGGATTCTACTGCAACCAGCAAACGACCAAGCGTGGCACAAAGGAAGTTTATTCAGCGGCATCTCGTGAGTCAAAAACCAAATATGGTAAAAGACAGGCAGGGACCTGAATCTATATCGGATACGTGATTGACAAATGGAGGCTGCTTCAACTATATCTGGGACTCAAAAAGGATGCTGCCATGGCTCATTTCCTAGTGAGCAGGTAAGAAACATTATAGGTTGTGTTTAGAGATGATGACAATGATCTGACCTCACCGATGACTCAGAGAGAGCTAGCGTGCAGTAGCATTAGCTGTGATCAGGGCTGCAGCGTGGATTGCTTCGCGCGCAATACTGTCTGTGAGAGCGCCGGGGAGTTGCCTTTTCAGCGTGAGATATTGGAGGTGTGGCGTGAGAGCGTGTGAAGAGGGTCAGGTAATGGTATTTTTGTGTTTGTGTAACATAGCCGTCTGTGCACGCTCCCGTGCTGGGCTGCAGTTACTCGCAGAGCCGGGCGCGTCGCTCGTGAGCATCGTTTCTTTTTTCCTGCCCCTAGCTCCTTTAAAAAACCCTAAAGAATTCATAAATCATCACAAAATTACCTAAATATTCTCACATGGCAATGTCAACACATAGAATAAAATGCTGTTGTTTATATCAAAGCTTTTTTGAAGAAAATTTGGTAAATGTCATTTAAACGAAGCTGAAAATTAAAATATTCATTAAAAAATAATGCTATATTATAAAATTAGTAGAAAATTCTCACATCACCATTGGTACATGTGGAATGTTATATATGCTTTATATTTACTCTACACCTAAAGAACTCTGTACCAGACTTTTTAACTTTTTTAACAAAACCTAAAAACGGCAAAAAGATTCATTAAAAATCTAAGCTTCTTACAAAAATCTCAGAACAATTCTACATCATCTTTGTGATGTGTGACATCTGCCCACATTTTTCTAAAGATAAAAATGTAAAACTTTTCTCAAAATAAAATAATATTTGTATATGTGGCTTTCAATCAAAATTAGTCCTAATATTAAACACAAGAAGGTGCTCAAATCAGGACATTTTACATGGTTCATAAACCACCTAAAGGTAAACTGTGTGCCAAATTTCAAGACGTTTGGCATAATAGAATTCGTGCTACAACTGCTAGCTTAAAAAAACACTTTCGTAACTAGAAAGAGAAAACTTCTTCACAGAGCTGCGATTTTTGTTACATAATCTCATTACTATGCAGTTAACAACCTGAGCACCATAGCCTCCTACATGCAATTAATGTTTTTTAGGATACTTTCCTATTTTGAAAATTTAGACAACCATTAGCCATGCCCACTTTGACCAATCATTACCATAATGATATCATTGTCTTAAGGCCGTATAATGAAGACATCCACAAAGATTCATGCAGATCCATTCAGCCATTTTGACAGTATAATTTCTTCCTATTTAAAGTTCCCCCTATTGTCGGATCAAGATAAAAATCAACATATACACTTTAATTGACCTTAGGTACTATTGGTATGAAGAGCTTTGAAAAATGTCAAAAAGTTTTGAAGTTAAAAAAAAATTTTTTTATTTCAAAAATTTTATTTTGAAAGCTCATATTTCCTAAAATAAATAAGATATCAAAAAACCATACACATCGTTTGTACAGCTGCTGTTCCCTCTTGTCAAGCAAAGTTTCAATTTGATTGAGTTTGATGGGTGGGAGGAGTTAACAAAAACATGATTTACAAATTGGGAAATTTTCTACTAATTTGCATAACTTTTTTTTCAATTTTTGAATACATTATTTTTTCAAAATATTTATCTATTTTTGAACCACTGAAAGAACACCCAGGATAACAGAAATTGTTTCTATACTGAAGATGTGGAGATCTCAGATTTTTTTTATCTGATCTGGTGTTAAATACTGATAAGGTCATTGTGGCGGGGGATTTTAATATTCATGTTGACATTGAAAGTGATCTTCTCAACGTAGCCTTTAGTAATATCTTAGACTCAATTGATTTTACTCAAAGAATCCATAGCTCCACCCACTCCCATCATACCTTGTGCTGACATATGGTATAGAGTGTGAGGAGATAACAGTATTCCCACACAATCCTGTCTTGTCGGACCATTTTATGATAACTTTTGAGTTTATTATAACCGAGCTCTCCAGACATGAAAGTAAATTCCACTATAGTCGATCTTTATCTGATAACGCTGTAGCAAACTTTAAAGCTACTGTTCCATCTTTACTGTCTTCAGAATCTCAGAGGAACTTAGCAGAGGGCAACTATTTCATGTGTTGTCCCCCCCCAAAATTATTTAAAGAAGCATTTCCTTTGATTACTGCCCCCATTTTAGATATAATTAACCTATCCTTAGTAAATGGATACGTACCGCAGGATTTTAAGGTTGCTGTAATTAAACCTCTATTTGAAGATATTGGCCAGACTCAGCATGAAAATTGTAAAATTTCAGTTCAACTACATTTTAGCATCTATAAAAAATAAACTGGGTTCAGTTTTTTCATTTTAAGCAATTTTATCATAAATGATAGAAAATCAAAATTCTCTCCTCTAAACACTGAAAAGCACTGGTTCCGCACACGTCACTCAGATAGGTGTAAGAAGGCACTGCTCCTGCTACTTACTAGGAGATTAGTTGTATTTTGCTCTACTTTGTGCTCTCAATGCTTACAGATAATCACGTTTACAGCTGCAGCAAAAAGTCTGAGCCATATGTCAGAGTCATACACGCATTTCTAACTAACGTAGCAACATTAAAGTCATAAAACTGTTTGTGAGGAGAATCGCAGCGAGCTGTAAGCACAACGCTAGCTTCTGTCAGAACTGCAGTGACCATTACAGCACAGCTGATGCACATACTGCAGGGGCTGGTCAGGGCTGCTCACTCAGAGGTTTGATCTAAAAATATAATCAACATATTCCAACTATAAATCCATCTAGAAGGCCAGCTACAAGAGGAAAATGGAGGAGCAGCTGCAGCAGCAGAACATCAGTGGGGTGTGGAGAAACCTTAAAACCATCTCTGGCTTCAAAATGCCCCACTCACAGGCAGAAGGGGACCTGAAGTGGGTCAACGACCTAACCTGTATTTCAATAGGTTTGATCAAGCACCTACTCCTCCCCCCATGCAGCTGCATTCACACAACCCGATACCTGGACCCCCTACAGCCACAGCCCTTCACGCCTCTGGCTCCCCCATTCAAACCACCATAGATCTTTCTGGACTCAGCCACCCCCCCAGCATGGAGCCCCCCTGCCCACCCCTCTCCTTTACAGCAGGCCAGGTGAGGAAAGAGCTGATGAAGATCAAAGCAAAGAAAGCTGCTGGACCAGACGGTATTAGCTCCAGGCTCCTTAAGTCCTGTGCTGATGAACTGTGTGGAGTTATGGAACATGTCTTCAACCTGAGTCTCAAGCTGAGGGTGGTACCACAGCTCTGGAAGACCTCCTGTGTGGTACCACATCTCTGGAAGACCTCCTGTGTGGTACCACAGCTCTGGAAGACCTCCTGTGTGGTACCAGTGCCAAAGACACCACAAGCTAGAGACCTCAGCAGCTACAGGCCGGTGGCTCTCACATCCCACCTGATGAAGACACTGGAGAGACTGATCCTGGGACACCTCCGGTCCACGGTGAAACCCTCGATGGATCCACTGCAGTTCGCCTACCGACCAGGTATTGGAGTGGAAGATGCAGTCACCTTTCTCCTACATCGCGCTCTGGCTCACCTGGAGAAGCCCGGCAGCACTGTGAGAATCATGTTTTTTGATTTCTCCAGTGCTTTTAACACCATCCAGCCGATGCTTCTGAAAGCCAAGCTGGAGAGGGCGGGGGTGGACCTTCACCTGGCAGAGTGGATCCTGAATTATCTCACAAACTGACCCCAGTTTGTGAGAGCCAGGGACTGTGTCTGACTTGCTGACCTGCAGTGTGGGCGCCCCCCAGGGCACTGTCCTGGCACCCTTTCTCTTCACCCTCTACACTGCTGACTTCAGACACAACACGGACAGCTGTGTTCTGCAGAAGTTCTCAGACGACTCTGCGATTGTCGGACTGATCACAGAGGACGACGATGTGGAGTACAGAGGACTGACGCAGAACTTTGTGGACTGGTGTCAGCAAAACCACCTCCTGATCAACGTGGAGAAAACGAAGGAGATGGTGGTGGATTTTCGAAGACGGCCTGCCGTTCCTTCACCGGTGAACATCCAGGGAACGGACATTGAGAGAGTGGACTTGTATAAATACCTGGGTGTTCACCTGAACAATAAACTGGACTGGTCTCACAACACGGACGCGCTGTACAGGAAGGGCCAGAGCAGGCTATACCTCCTGTGGAGACTGCGGTCTTTTGGAGTGAAGGAGGCACTCCTGAAGACCTTCTATGACTGTGTGGTGGCATCAGCCATCCTGTACGGTGTGGTCTGTTGGAGCAGCAGCATCACAGAGAGAGAGGAAGAAGCTGGACAGGGTGATCAGGAAGTCCAGTTCTGTCCTGGGACTCAGTGTGAGAAGTGGGTGACAAGAGGGTCCTGGCTAAACTTAGATCCGTGCTGGGCCACGAGTCACACCCCCTGCAGGACGACCTGTGTGCCCTGGAGAGCAGCTTCAGTGGCAGACTGATCCACCCTCGCTGTGTGAAGGAGAGATACCGCAGGTCTTTCCTTCCTGCAGCTGTTAGACTCTATAATGGTCACTCCTAAGATGCAACACATACATCTGGAACAAAGGGAGTTTTCCTTCCCACTGTCGCTACATGCTTGCTTAGTAAGAGGATTGTATCAAGACACTGACGCTAGTCAGTGTCTTGATGCAATCTGCTGGGTTCCTTATATAGGAACTCCCCCGGCTCTCCGATATCCGTTCTCCTCGTCGTAATCCAGAGAAAAACAATCTGACCCACTAGCAGAGGTTTCAGAAGCTACATCTGACTGATAAAACATTGTTGTCTGCTACAATGCTAACGCAGAAATACAGAGCTGCAGCACTTTTACACTAGCTTTCTGTGAGCGGTTCCTTGTGAAACGTCATCACCGGCTTAACCTCAGCCTTCCTCTGTTTTTTCCCCGCGCCGTTTAAAAACACTGGATTTTCTTAAAAATCCAGCCGTGAAAATACCAAAAAGTAATTGACTTGAGGTTTTAATTCATTTTTACACATGTGATTCAAAGGAAATTTGCCTCTGGCCAATAAGTAAGAAACCTTCTCTGTAAGAAACCTTCTCTGGATCCAGATGACCTAATGAATTATAGACCAATATCTAATCTCCCATTTTTATCTCAAGTCCTTGAGAAAATAGTGGCCAATCGAGTATGTGAGCATCTAAACACTAATGATGTGTTTGAGGAATTTCAGTCAGGTTTTAGAGAGTATCACAGCACTGAAACCGCATTAGTGAAAGTTACAAATGATATTCTCACGGCCTCAGATAAGAATCTTGTGTCTGTTCTGGTCTTGTTGGACCTCAGCGCTGCTTTTGACACAGTCGATCACAATATTCTCTTAGAAAGGCTTGAACGTGTTGTAGGGATCAAAGGAACAGCGCTAGGCTGGTTTAAATCTTATCTGTCAGACAGATTCCAGTTTGTTCATGTACATGAGAAATCTCCTTCATACTCTAGGGCAGGGGTACTCAATTCTGGGCCTGGAGGGCCGGTGTCCAGCACATTTTAGTGGTTTCTCTGCTCCAACACACTTGATTCATTGGTTGAATCACCTGGGCCCAGTTTTTCAAAAGGTTTAATCCGGATCAAATAGATCCGGATTTAGTAAACCTTTTTTTTGCGATCCGTGCTCACGTAATCCAGCTTACTTTTGAGCCAGTTTTTCAAAGCAACATCGGATTGGATCAATCTGATCCGGATAGGAACTTTTCTGGATCACCAAATCTGGATAACCAGTGCTCAAACAGGATAGGAAATCACAATGTAGAACTATAGATATGTAAAGAGCAACAAGTAGAATAGCCAGTGTGGGGTCAATATAAGTTTATGTTTATTTGAAATGAAAACACACATTTAAAAGAAACTAACACTGCTCATTGCAGAGCAAGATGTGCAATTGAGTGTTTAAGAGGCACTTTGCATGCCGTAACAACCTGAGAGTGAAACCACAGAATGCCTGTATTGTCCTGCACAACATCGCTACTAAGCTCAATGTCCCTCTCTGTGCTGACAATGATGCACCTGAGCCCCTTGGAGACCCTGACCAACCTCCTGCATTCCGCCAGAACGAGCCACAGGACGTGCAACAAGGGACGCAATAGTTACACACTCTTTCTGATTTGGATTTGTTTTGGATTTCAAATATCAGTGATTGCCATTCTTTGCATTTTTTTGGTTATTCTGTAATCATTGCATCACTAATAAATATTCTAGAAACAACAATATTTTCGATTGTGATGAACATATATATCAATTAGTGGCAGAATAAAAGTGATTGTTTTTGGTCAGTTTTGACAGCTGTTTGGGGGATTATTTTATGAGGCCAAACTCTTTCTACTTTGATGTAGGCCTCTACTGAAAGGCTGAATACGTTAAAGCGTACCTAATCACTGTAGCCTGACGGAAGAGCAAATAAAATAAAAAACTTATGAATAAATAGGATATCTTGTAAGATACTGCATGATCCAAATATAGTATTATTTGATACTTTCTTAAAGTTTTTATTACATTTATTTATTTTTTATTTATTTATTTATTTATTTCATTCATAAAAAAAAATAACAAAATGAGAGAAAAAAAACATACAGTGTTTACAAACCATACAAAACAAATGAATGAAAAGGAGCAGAGAGAAGAAAATTCTTATATTTTCTGCCCCTTTTTACAATACAAAACAAAGGAAATATTTGCAATATGCTCATTCCACTCTGCAATCGCTTTGCAGACCTCTTCCTAAATTATGTTAGCATAATTCCTTAATACCTTTAATTTGATACATTTTTTAAATACATTTAGTGATTTGGATTCTTTTAGATCCTTGTCCAGATTATTCCATAATTTAACCCCAACCACAGAAATACAAAATTCCTTATTTTTGGTCCTAAACCTAGTCACCTCAAAAACACATGTTCCTCTCAAATTATAACTACCAACTCTATTTTTAAACATTTTTTGAATATTGGCGGGTAAAATATTCCTATTAGCTTTATACATAAATAGTAGTATTTTTAAGTTAATCAAATCATGAAATTTCAGTACATTATATTTAATAAATAAAGGGTTTGACGGATCTCTATAGCGAGTGTTACTGATGACCTTCAAAGCTCTTTTCTGTAAAATAAACAACGGTTGAATATAGGTTTTATATGTTGATCCCCAGACTTCTACACAATAGGCCAAATATGGCACAATTAGTGAGTTATATAATGTTAACAACCCTGAACTGTTAAGTAAATACTTGACTCTATGTAATACTGCAATGGCTTTGGCGATTTTACCTTTTATATATCCTATATGTGATTTCCAACTAAGATCCTCATCAAACATAACTCCTAAAAATTTGGTTTCTTTTACTCTTTGAATTTCCATACCATCAATTTTTATAGATACTTCGTTATTTCTTTTGTCGTTAAACAATATAAAATTGGTTTTATCAAGATTTAATGTTAATCTGTTTATATCAAACCAGTTTTTGACTTTGATCAATTCATTGTTTATCACTTGAATTACTTCTTGTATATCTGACCCAGAATAAAACAATGTTGTGTCATCCGCAAACAAAACATAACCAAGCAGTTTAGACACATTTACAAGATCATTAATGAACAATATGAACAGTTTAGGGCCAAGAACCGACCCTTGTGGCACTCCACAACAAATATCATTCAGTTCAGATTTTGAGTTATTTAACTGCACAAACTGTTTCCTGTTATCTAAATAACTTTTGACCCATTGATGAGCCACTCCCCGTATTCCATACTGTTGTAATTTTTGAAGTAGTCTTTCATGATCGATAACATCAAATGCTTTCCTTAAATCAATAAAAATGCTAATAAAAGGATGTTTATTATCTATTGCTGTTACTATTTTATCAGTTAGTTCCATTATTGCCATTGAAGTTGAATGTTTACTCCTAAATCCATACTGTTCATGATTTATAATATTATTTTTTTCAATGAATTTATCCAACCTTGATACAAAAACTTTTTCAAGTATTTTGGAAAACTGTGGAAGCAGTGACACTGGTCTGTAATTAGTAAAATTGTGTTTATCACCACTTTTAAACAATGGTACCACTTTAGCAATTTTCATGTCGTCAGGGAAAATGCCGGTAGAAAGTGACAGATTACAGATGTAAGTGAATGGATCGATAACAGATTCTATTATAGTTTTAACAGTCATCATGTCCAAATCATCAACATCGGTTGATTGTTTGTTTCCACAGTTTTTTACAATATTTCTTATTTCATCTTTTTCCACTTTGTCAAGGAAAATACTATTGACATTATTAACTATTGTATTCAATGTATCTTCTACTATTGGTTTGTTATCCACTAGACTCTCCCCAATATTTACAAAGAATTTGTTGAACTCATTAATGATTTCATTACCGTCATAAATTTCTTTATTGTCCTTGACCATATAATTTGGTATTTTAGATTTTGTTTTATCTCTGTTAATGACACTGTTTATTATTCCCCATGTAGCTTTAGTATTATCTTTATTCTTATTCAATAATTCACCATAGTAATCCCTTTTTTGTTTCCTAATTATTGTTGTTAATTTATTTTTGTAGGTTTTATATCTATCTTCTGCTTCTTTTGTTTGGGCCTTTAGGAAACACCTATACAGATGATTCTTTTTTGAACAAGCATTTTTTATTCCCTTAGTCATCCACGGTTTATTTCTTTTCTTCTTCACCGTATTCCTTAATTTACAATTTTTATAATATGATTTCATTAGTGTTTTAATGAAGGATGAGTATGCAGTATTAACATCACTGACATAAACTGCTTCCCAGTTCTGTTTTACAAGATCTTTATTTAGTGCCTCCAGGGCTTTCACTGACTTATCTCTTTTGACATTTGAGATAGTGATATTTTGCTTAGTCAATTGTTTATGTTTAAATATTGCAAAAACAGGTAGATGATCACTGATATCTGTCATCAATATCCCACTCCTCATAACATCATCCTTTTTATTAGTGAATATATTATCTATTATTGTTGCGCTGTGTGAAGTAATCCTGGTTGGTTTATTGATCAAGGGGAATAAACCTACACTACACATTGAATCAAGAAAATCACTCGATGTTCTCAGGCCCGCAGAATGATCTAAATTAACATTAAAATCTCCACACAAGAACCAGGGTTTGTTCTTGATTTCATCAGTCACCTCACTTATTTTGTCAGAGAATGTCTCGATACAAGAGCCAGGTGCTCTATAAACACAACTAATTAGTATATTTTTCGCTGTGCCATTGCTTACTTCCACACTTACTATTTCCATAACATTTTCTTCCATCAATGTCATTTCTTCCACTAATTTACATTTCAGTTCTGATTTAATAAACAGTGCCACACCTCCACCTTTCTTAATTTTTCTATTTACAAAATAAGGTTCATACCCCTCCAGCTGTACATCATCCATGTTATCTTTAAGCCAAGTCTCTGTAATTGCAACCACACTAATTGTACTTTTAAATTCCCTAATGTAATCTTTTATTATTGGCAATTTACAGTACAAACTGCGGCTGTTTAGGTGGATGAGTGTGAGTGTATCCTCCATTTCCATACCACTATTTAATTGGTCTAATTGATCTTCATCATAATATTCACAACTGTGAGTGTTTAAATTAAATATCCTTTCATCAATAATACTATCTATATCATATATTTTCTCATATGTATCCATGTCCAAGTGGGTTTTTTGCTATCCACATTTCTGACTGCAATTATCCTGATTTGTCTACTCTGTCCTGTATTTCGTGAGGTCATCTATGTTTCTTATTTGTACACCATTTGCTCCTTCTCTTGCCCTTATCCAAATCCTACAATTCCAAATCCATGTATCAACAATGTGTTTCTGTTTTTTCAATAATCGTGCTTCCCTTGCCATGTCTGCATTCTTTTTCGTTAGATGCTCGTTTATGTACACATTTGTTCCTTTCAGTTTTTTTGCCTGTTTTAATAATTCATTTTTGTGTTTCCTGCTTGTGAATCTCATTACAATGGTGTTTGGTCTATTTTTACTATGTTTAGATGGGATCATACGACAGTCTGATATATTCTCCTGTTGAATATCGATACCCTTCTGATGCAAAAATGCTGTGACTTGATGCTCCAAAGTCATGCGTTCTCCTGATGGTGCGTCCTCCCCAGTAGCTTCACCAGAATTCACCACTCTGGCATAGGAGCGATGTTTCGTCTCCAAGCCCGTTATCAAAACATCGTCCTTTCTGGAATATTGTTCCAGATCATCTATCCTCTGTTCAAGTCTCACTATAAGTTTATCTTTTTCCCCCACAAGTTTTTTGAGTTCTTTGATCTCCTCCATCAACTTACTAAGACATGACATCTCACCAGATATGCGATTTATTGACATCTTTATCTCCTCTATATCTTCCTCAATTTTGTCCATTTTTCTTGGTGGTGCCATCTTACAGTCGTATGTTTGTTAGGTTTAGTTTATTAAGTTTAAAAATAAAACAGTACGCACTAACCGATAGTTAGCTCCGTTAGCTGATGGCGGGTCCGGGTCGGTCCAGCTGTTAGCTTAGCTGGCTGTCATTGAGGTCCGGCTGCCACTTGTTGTCAGGTTTGATGCGCCGGACATTTTGGGCATGAAACCCATGCTGAATCCACCCTTCTGATGGGATCAGTTTAATCCAGATTTGTTGGATCAAAGTGATCCAAATCCTACAAAAAAGTTCTGAAAAACCCAAACTAAAGGTTTGATCCGAATCAAAACCAAGATTGGATTACGTCATCTAATCCGATTATGTAATCCGTTTTATCTTTTGAAAAACCCACCAGCTCCGGTGGCCTAGTGGTAGAGTGTCCGCCCCGGGACTGGGAGATCATACCTGGTCGGGTCATACCAAAGACTTTGAAAAAATGGGACCAAATGCCTCCTCGCTTGACACTCAGCACTAAGGGGTTGGATTGGGTGGTTAAACCACCAAATAGTTCCCGAGCGCGGCCACAGCTGCGGAGATGTAATTTCACCATTGTGTGATGAATACTTGGTACTTTAACTTTAACTTCAAGATTTGATCCAATCCGTTTGCCAAAATCCTAGTGGATTACTTTTGAAAAACTGGGCCCTGTGCAGCAGCTCATCAGGCTCTGCAGAATCCTGTTAATTACCAGCTGAAGCAGAATTAAAAATAAAAAAACATGCTGGATACCGGCCCTCCAGGACCAGGATTGGGCACCCTTGCTCTATGGCAGGGTTCGGGAAAATGCGGCTCTGGAGCCGCATGCGGCTCTTTTAGCGACCCCTAGTGGCTCCCTGGAGCTTCTTCACAAATGTATGAAAATGGATGGGGGATATTTTTTTTGTTTTAATATGGTTTCTGTAGGAGGACAAACATTCTTAACGTTTTCCAAGGCTGTAAAAATGTGCATAATAAATATTAAATTTTAACATTTCTGTCAACGAAAATTTGCGTCATAGCCTGCGACACACGTTTCAGCGCGGCGCCCATAGATATATGGCGGCGCCGTGCCAGGCAGATGGATGTAAACAAACCAGCGGGTGTGTCAGGGCCGTGGATCCCAAAGGGAAAAGAGAAAGATAGCTGATGAGAACAGAGGATTCAAGGAAGAATGGACCCAATTATTTGCTTTCATTGTCGATGCGGAAGGATTACCTGGAAAAACTTCAACTTTTCACCGCTGTCGCTCGGACAAGGACCAATCAGCGGAGGTTTCACTGACTGACCAATGAGGGGACAGGATGCTTCTCAGTACATCTCCGGGTAAACATGGAGGAAAAGTTAATACTTGCCGTGTCTGATGTCCCAGAGCTTTACAAGACTTCCCTTAACTCTAGCAAAACCTTGTGAGACTTCATATCTACCGCTTTTTCAACTCTGAACTGCTTTAATAACCCAAAATTCCCTCCTATATGACGGCCAATCAAAACAACGGAAGACTCGCTATTCACCCTGCTGGAACAGAGGCGCCGCTGGCTTTTGCCGCATGTCGCCTCCCGTGTGTCAGGTTATAAAAGTAGACTTAAGAAGTGGATTACATCTCCAAACTCCACTACTGCTGCATGTTTTGTTGCAACCTGAGAGATAAAAGCGGGGAAAACCGTTCACGGATGGTGATTACATGAAGGATTCATTCATCAAAATATATCAGAGCACCTATTTCAGACTTCAAAAACAAAACAGAGATAATCCAGAAAATTAAAGACATTCCTCCCGCCACAAAGACAAGGACCATTAAAACGACAGGAGACGTCACCAATCAGCAAATCAAAGACATTAATTCAGCTCCAGCGTACTCAACTACCTGTGATGAGTCGTGTGATGTGATCGATATCAAACAGACAGCGCTGGTATGCAGGTATGTGAGCTGTGATGGGCCGCAAGGAGAAATGATCAAATTAATACCACTGATTAATATTGTAATGGAAGTTAAAACGTAAAGCACCAAATATCTACAGCAGAGTCACGTGGTGTTGTTCTCTCCAGGATGCGCTGCAGGAAAATAAACATTTAATCATGAATGCTCATTATGTATTTGTAGTCATTTTGATAATAGGCTAATATAGCTAATATACACTTACAACCTGTGTTGCCTTCATATAAGGCTTATATAAGGCTTTTCATTTTTTGCGGCTCCAGACAGATTTTTTTTTTGTTTTTTTGGTCCAATATGGCTCTTTGAACATTTTGGGTTGCCGACCCCTGCTCTAGGGTTACTTGTGGAATACCACAGGGTTCATTGCTTGGACCAATTATTTTCACTATATATATGCTTCCAATTGGTAAAATCATTAGACAGCATGGGATAAACTTCCACTGTTATGCTGATGATACTCAGTTATATTTATCCATAAAGGGAGGGGCGAAGACGATTAATATTACGAAGATGGTAATAAGCTGACCGTGTGATGCTATTGATATGGGATTGAAAAGATAGTGAGCTATCTAGGATGACACCCAGACTTTTGACCTGGGGAGAGGGGGAAACTGAGGTATTATCAATGATAAGAGAGAAACTGTCAGATTTTGAGAGGGTGTGCTTGGTACCCACCAGTAAGATTTCTGTTTTGTCAGTATTTAATTTTAAGACGTTAGAACTGAACCAGGATTTTATTTCTTGAAGGCAGGTGATGAGAGATGAAGGTGGAAGATGGGAGTTTGGCTTACTGGACTGGTAAAGCTGGGTGTCATCCGCGAAGCAGTGGAAATGGATGTTAAATCTACGGAAAATATTACCAAGGGGAAGGATATATATAATGAAAAGGAGGGGCCCCAGGACAGAGCCCTGGGGCACTCCAAAAGAGACAGGAGAAGGCTGTGAACGGGATGATTTGAGAGTGATGAACTGAGTGCGGCCAGATAGGTAAGAATGAAACCATTGAAGAGGAGTGTTAACAATGCCGATGGAGGATAGCCTATGGAGGAGAATGGAATGGGATATTGTATCAAAGGCTGCACTCAGATCAAGGAGAATCAGAATGGATAATAGACCAGCATCAGCAGCAATGTGAATATCATTTGTTATTTTGAGGAGGGCTGTTTCTGTACTGTGAAGTGGACGGAAACCGGACTGAAAGGGTTCATAAAGGCAGTTGAGGGTTAGGTGAGTGTGCAACTGAGCAGCAACTACTTTTTCTAAGATTTTGGAAATATAGGGTAGGTTGGAGATAAATACCACACAATGCATAAAATCGTTCCCACGCACAAAATACGCACAGATCTGTCCGTAAGTACGGTTGAAAAATGAGGGCCCTGATCAGAAGGGCATTAAATTAGCCACCGAGAACAAAGTAAAGAACCTCGTTAAACAGGTTTGTAGGATTTCCTTTTTCCACCTTCGGAATATTGCTAAGATTAGAAGCATCCTTTCCAGGAGTGATGCTGAAAAACTGGTTCATGCATTTATTACCTCAAGGTTGGATTACTGCAGTAATTCATTACTATCAGGAGGTCCACAGAATGTAGTCAAAAGTCTTCAGCTGGTCCAAAATGCTGCAGCTAGAGTTCTGATGAGAATTAAAAAGAGAGACCACA
This sequence comes from Aphyosemion australe, assembly GCA_006937985.1. NCBI lineage: Eukaryota > Metazoa > Chordata > Actinopteri > Cyprinodontiformes > Nothobranchiidae > Aphyosemion > Aphyosemion australe. The sequence continues at coordinate 301,690 of SSNS01000421.1, forward strand.
TCTCTCCTGTTTTAGCTTCCCTACATTGGCTGCCTGTTAAATTCAGAATAGATTTTAAGATCCTCCTTCTCACATATAAAGCTCTTAATAATCAAGCTCCATCATACATCAGTGATCTGATTGTTCCATATGTTCCTAACAGAGCACTT
>SSNS01000421.1:302009-342602 GCA_006937985.1 Aphyosemion australe
GCTCTCAGACTGCAGGTTTACTGGTGGTTCCTAGAATATCTAAAAGTAGGATGGGAGGCAGATCTTTTAGCCACCAGGCTCCTCTCCTGTGGAACCAGCTCCCAGCTTTAGTCCGTGAGGCAGACACCTTGTCTACTTTTAAGACTAGGCTCAAAACTTTTCTATTTGATAGGACTTATGGTTAAATTCTGATGTTAGCCCAGGTTTAGACGAGTGGGGAGCAGAGGGAGGTGGAGTGTACAGCGGGGACTACAGTCGTTAAAGACTTTTCTCCCTGGCCCTGCCTCCCACATGCCTCCATCTAAAAGGCTAGGTTATCCTGAGTTATCTCTGTAGTTATGCTGCTATAGGCTTAGACTGCTGGAGGACATACTGACCACTTTCCACACTCTGCTACTCTCTTCTACCACCACTCTCTAATTGCATTATTTCCTGTTATTTCAGCTGTTAACTTTATTTTATCTCTAAAGCCCTTTTCAGATTGACATTCTCTGGAATATGTGTGGACAATTCAGTCCGGTCTTTAACCAGAACTGTGTTTTCAGACACACCACGTTTGCACCGGAACTTGTCCTTTCGGCTGCCTTCACACAGCAGGGAAAAGTTCCAGATGTCTGCGGGGGAGGGGGTGGGAAGGCTGTACCCAGATATTGCATAATGCAGCGGGCGTACATGCGTCATCTCCCCAAATAAAGCTAGTATGTGATAGAATTCCTCTCACTGATCGGTTTTACGTTAAGCACAACTCTGCGCACACGAAGACGCATAAGAGACCTGGTCACCTGGATGATGAAGCTCAATGGTTAATAAAGGAATCACAGAAGCGCTGTGATGCGCTCCGTCGCGCTTCCAGGAGACGGTACCGTAGGAGGCGAGCTGCCATGGTTCGCCGCATGCTACAGGAGCGAGCTACCCGGCGTATATGGAAACATTCACGACCAAGTGGCGAAGTTTTCTGGTCAGACGTGTTGAAAAACTTTGCTTTCCTGGTCACGTGATATACGTAACCTAGGTGCGCACCAGCGTCCCCCGCTCCCCTCCTCCTCCTCCTCCTCCTCCCTGTCCGGAACTCGACCTCACCAGTCTGAAGCAGCCACCCTGTCCGTGACGAGTCCGGTCCTGTTACTAGGGGCTTCGTCCGGTCTAATTCAGGAAAAGGTTTACCGGATATTTGTATTCAGACACAAACGTCTTACGGACAGAGTCCCGAACATTTCCGTTTTTCATGGCCTGTCTGAAGGGGGCTTCAGTGTTTTTCTCCCCAGAAGAAGCTACACTGGCGTTCTGCTGAGCTGTGGTGGCCTCATGGAGGGGGCCATCGGCTGGCACACTGCTGCCAACCACCTAACATTCTCCCTCTCCTGATATTACATCTCACTTTCTTTAACATAGAATGTGCTACTATTAGTTCACCTATTGAATTAATTATAGATTCACTCAGATAAAGACAATAAAGTTTCTCTTACTAAATAGAATTTCCACTAAGAAATCACAGTGTAGCCATAGAAACACTAACACTGCGATAAACAATTTTTAGACGTAGCACTCGTGCGACATTTTTTCAAGTTACTTTTTTTCCCCAGAACTTTATTTAACAAATGCAAGTTACTTGTTTTTGTGTAAGGAAGATGCTTTTTATTGGCGCACTGAGTAATCTAGGTGCTGTGGAGGATAATAGAGGAACAAGCAAACACACAAAGGCAAAACGGTCCAAAGTTTGGGATCAAACGCGTACCTACGGGCAGATTGGCTAATGCTAATGCTAGTGGGTAGCACGCTCAAGATCAAGTGGGTTTCTGAAAAAACACGATGATCGTAAAACTAAAGCCTGCCGCACAAGAGCCAACAGCAGATTCCTCGCTGTATGCGCCTAATTTTCACTGAGTTTTCTGCCTCATGAGACGCTGAGGTGAAAATCAAACTGGTTTGATATTTTTCGCCCCACGGGGGGCAGAAACTCGCCGTGTTCACACTACGTGAGCTGTCGGCTGAGCTGAAATCTTCCAAGTGACTAATCACAGCGCGTTCTCCCCTCACATGATTCCAAGGTGGCAGCCTCCTGTCTGCATGTAAAAAAAATAAACAAAACGGAGACGGAGCTGGATATGGAGGAAATGCTTATACTTGTTTTGTTGATGAGGCGTCGCCGCCACCGTCGTTTGAAGTATAGGAAAGTATGGGTACGGTCATGGCTGAAAAGAAGAGCCAGGCAAGGAGTTTATGACAGTGACGCCTCTTCCTCTTCAATGTCTATGCTGTGGGGAACGAACCTCTGTAATGAACAAATCTACACTAATTTGAATAAATTAAAATGTTTTTTTTACACTGACAAATAAACATGTCTGAAGATATTTCAAAATCAGAATCAGCTTTACTGCCAAGTACGTGAGTGAGATTCATGTTACCAGGAATTTGCATCAGTGGCTGCTTATTATTGTGTTTTCATTATGCACTACTAGTGTTTGTCAGTGTGTTTAAGTAATTATAAGAACTACTTTTGGTTTTAAGAGATTGTAACAGATTTTTTATGCCGGTGCTACAAGTTTTTGTTCTGTGCTACAAAACCTACAACCTTTGTAGCACCAGTGCTATAAGATAAAAACGTTAACGTACAGCCCTGAATCCCCAGTGAGTCGTAGCGGATGGCTGCTCATACTGAGCCAGGATCCTCTGGAGGTTTCTTCCTGTTAAAAGAGAGTTTTCTTCTCCACTGTCGCTACATGCTTGCTTAGTATGAGGGTTGTTGTAAAGACACGGACACTAGTCAGAGTCTTGATGCAATCTGCTGGGTTCCTTATATAGGAAAACTTTTTACTGATTGGCTTAATGAACTGAACTGTATTGGCGTGTTTACCTTGTGAAGTGCCTTGAGACGACTCTTGTCGTGATTTAGCGCTATAGAAATAAACTGAATTGAATTAGACGTAGGACCTTTATCACCCCCTCCCCATGTTCAAAATATGATTGAATATTTTATTTTTAATTACCACCTAACTACCACCTGTTCACATGACAGGATAAACGTGCCGATTTTCGACCCAATTCTACACCTTCCAACAAATTTAAGGATACGCCCGATTACTACAATGGCTCTGGTGCAATACATTTGTAATTTAAGACTAGGAGGGCTTTAAAAACAAGCCAAATTTATGTGAAATCTGACAGTTTAAAACACCTCACACTCTCTAAATGACTTATGAAAACGACGTAACAGTAAAACTGAGAAAGCAAAGTTGTCTCCTTAAGTCCAAACTAATGAGGCTACTTGTTGCTCACCTGGAGTTGATCTCAGCTCCAGCGTTGAGGAGGATCTTGATAATGTTGACATAACCTCCAGATGCAGCCAAGCTGAGAGGCGTGTAGTCTGAAACGTTGCGGTGTTCCTTGTTGGCTCCCCGCAACAGCAGCAACTCTACAACCTGTTTAAAAAAAGAGTTACACAAGTGAAGCCGGGAAAACATTAAAGCATAAGTCAATACAGAAAAATTATTCACCTCCTGACGGCCACCAGAGCAGGCCAGAGAGAGGGGCGTGTCTTTGGTTCTCTCTGACTGAGCCTCAATGTCCCCCCCTTTGTCAAGGAGTACCTCCACCACTCCTACATGACCAGCAGTAGCAGCCAGGATCAAAGGAGTAAACCCTTTCTTATCCCGGTGCTCGATGTTGGCTCCTCGTGCGATCAGGACAGAGACGAGCTCCTCATGTCCTCCAGCACATGCGAGTGTCAGTGCTGTGTCATGGTTACTCTCAGTCTGTGAGAACAGAAAGAATGATGTTTGTGTGTGATCACTGTTATGCAGAGCTACCATCAGATCAATGGGGTTCGCTTCTTACATGTGCGTCTATGTCAACAGAGGGGTAGAGGGGCAAGACAGAAGGCGGGGAGGTGATGTTAGTGGGCGTCTGTATGAGTGGCTGGGGCGTGGTTGCGGTTGTAGTGTTCAGCATGGGAACGCGGCTGCTCACAGCTGCAACACAGAATTAACAGATTAGACCAATCACATTCAGCAGGAGACATCAGTGGTCCGAAATGTCTTCCGGCAGACACAAACATACCTGCCATGATGTCATCCAGTGTGTCTGTGAGCGTCTGTGCAGGTGAGGCTACCATAAGCCCATCGGGGGCTGATTGAGGCATCATTCCTGGGCCTAACCCAGGGAGCTGCTGACCCTGCTGTCCCACCAGTACCCTCTGCAGCTCGGGGCTGGTGCTTCCCTGGTAGTCTGTGACGTTGTAATCGGGCAGGGGCTGGATGGGAACGAAGGCAGCCTGGAGTGACGGTGGAGGCGGCTGAGGCTGGGTCTGAGGCGAAGGAGGAAGAGGAGGCTGTTGTGGTGGCTGCGGCCCATCCCTGTGGAGGATTGTGCCCACCTGAGGAAGCTTGTGATAATCGTCTTCTTCTCTATCTGTATCTTCATCAGAGCCCTCTTCTTCGTCATCCTCGTCCTCTTCCTGAAAACAAACAGAAAGCACTTTAGGATGAGTTTAGGATGAGTAGGAATTAGGTCTTATATAAACAGAAACATGGTGACTAGATCGTACCTCCTCCTAGGGGTGGGCAATATAAACGATATAAGGTAGAAACGATATAAAATTGGGTAATGATAGAGTATTTGGCTCTATCGCGATATCGCAATAACACATGACGTCACTAAGATGTGCCCCCGCACCGACATTGGGACAACAGAATGGCAGTGACTGCAAGCATGGAGCGGGCGGAGGACGAGGAGCATTCTACACAAGAGATTTTGGACGTCTTTATTCTGCTGTAATATATTTGCCATATGAGGATTTTTAAAAGCATGTCATTTTGACATATAAACAGAGGAAAAAATATATCGCAATATATATCGTTATCGCACATACTTCAGATTACATCGCAATATAGATTTGGGGCCATATTGCCCAGCCCTACCTCCTCCTCTTCTCCTGGTTGATCCTCTTGCTCTCGGGCTTTGTTGGCCTCTTTATTCGTGTCAGAGCCAGTAAGCACTTGACCACCCGATGTTATCGCCAAAGGTCCCAGAACTGTAGGTGTACTCCCGGGACCCGGACCCGGACCCTGGCTCTGCCCTGCCTCCTGATCTTCTTTTAAGCCCTTTGCCTCCATGTACTCTTTGGTGAACTGTTGCTGTGTTTTTAACTGCAGCTGGCGCTCCACCTTCTGCAGCTCCTTCAAGATTTTCTTCTTCTTCTGCACCTAAAACAGACAACAGCCTCATCCTTAGGTATTTAATGCAGATTTAAGTTCTCAAAAAAGCACAGAAGGGAAAATGATCTTGTGAGAAAATATCATAAGTGGCTGATGGATCACACCTGTTCTTCTCTACTCTTTTTCAGTTCTTCAATCTTGTCTTTGGTGAGGGGCTCCCCCTGAATGAGCTCTAGCGACTGTAGCTGAGCTTTCTCGATGGCGCTTATTCTCTGGCCCAGCTCATTCAGCTTCCCCTCCGTCTCCTCCACTATGCATTCTAAAGGCTGGCACATGTGGAAGGGCGGCAGAGGCTCAGCTTCAGGGCTACGACCAACTGCACTGGGGCCGCCGGGCTGAAGGGCTACCTGTCTCTGTTTGGACGCACCTGAATCAGAAACGAAAAAGATCAAGGTAAATGCACAATATAATACCAGCTGTGCCAGTAATTCACTGGGCTGTGACTGTTGGCAACAATATGCTAATGGAATTTGGGATGAAATGTCCAAAATGTCTCAAAATGTTTGCAAAGGTCTTTATTTTCCTCATGTTGCTGAAGTATAAAGATGAATAGTGTTATTCTACAGTAGCTAAAAATAGATTGACATAATGTCACAACGTATTGTGGGAGGTAGCCCTAGACAACAGGTAGATACAAATGTGTATTCTGCATGGGTGCCTATGGGTCTGAGTCGCTCTGCTCGTCCCTAATGCCGGGACCACACTGTGCGTTTTTCGGACCTCCGCTTTGGCCTCAGACTCCGGCTGCGCTCAAAAAATTAGCATACTCCAACCGACCAATAAAAGAAAAGTGTTTTTAATACAAAAAAGGTCAACCTTCAAATAATTATGTTCAGTTATGCACTCAATACTTGGTGGGGAATCCTTTTGCAGAAATGACTGCTTCAATGCGGCGTGGCATGGAGGCAATCAGCCTGTGGCACTGCTGAGGTGTTATGGAGGCCCAGGATGCTTCCATAGCGGCCTTAAGCTCATCCAGAGTGTTGGGTCTGGCGTCTCTCAACTTTCTCTTCACAATATCCCACAGATTCTCTATGGGGTTCAGGTCAGGAGAGTTGGCAGGCCAATTGAGCACAGTAATACCATGGTCAGTAAACCATTTACCAGTGGTTTTGGCACTGTGAGCAGGTGCCAGGTCGTGCTGAAAAATGAAATCTTCATCTCCATAAAGCTTTTCAGCAGATGGAAGCATGAAGTGCTCCAAAATCTCCTGATAGCTAGCTGCATTGACCCTGCCCTTGATTAGACACAGTGGGCCAACACCAGCAGCTGACATGGCACCCCAGACCATCACTGACTGTGGGTACTTGACACTGGACTTCAGGCATTTTGGCATTTCCCTCTGCCCAGTCTTCCTCCAGACTCTGGCACCTTGATTTTACCGAATGACATGCAAATTTTGCTTTCATCCAAAAAAGTACTTTGGACCACTGAGCAACAGGCCAGTGCTGCTTCACTGTAGCCCAGGTCAGGTGCTTCTGCCGCTGTTTCTGGTTCAAAAGTGGCTTGACCTGGGGAATGCGGCACCTGTAGCCCATTTCCTGCACACGCCTGTACACGGTGGCTCTGGATGTTTTCACTCCGGACTCAGTCCACTGCTTCCGCAGGTCCCCCAAGGTCTGGAATTGGTCCTTCTCCACAATCTTCCTCAGGGTCCGGTCACCTCTTCTCGTTGTGCAGCGTTTTCTGCCACACTTTTTCCTTCCCACAGACTTCCCACTGGGGTGCCTTGATACAGCACTCTGGGAACAGCCTATTGGTCTTCTGGACAGCAGTCAGGTTGGCAGTCTTACCCATGATTGTGGTTTTGAGTAATGAACCGATACTAGTAATGCTCTCAGATGTGGAATTATCAAGGAGGCAGCGGTGTAAACAAAGAAGTCCAGCTGAACATATTGGCCAAACAGCATCCAAACGTGCACAAAAAAGGCTTTTGACCAGAGGTGGGTGGTATTTAAAACGTAGTGACACAAATAATTACCTAAGAATAAGGCTGGGCGATATGTACTGTAGTGCACTGTGGAGGCCATGGACAGCTCCTTTAGTGGCAGACAGACATCGAAGATGCAGAACAGAATGCTATGATAGGTCATTCATTCCCACTGCAGTAAGAGTGTTATTACCCTATTATACGCCAACATCATTGCTATATTCAGTATGTGTGTAATAGCTGTGCAATACCCGGACGTACATTTGTATTTCTGTGTCCTTTATGCTGTTTCTTCTTGGAAACTCAATTTTCTATTTTTATTCATTTTTTAATTGCTGAGGGTTACAATGATATGCTACTGCCTTTGTGTATTATCCAGTGACTCCCTAGTTCTGCTGGGGAACTTGAACGCTCACATGGGCAATGACAGTGAGACCTGGAGAGGTGTGGTTGGGAGGAATGGTCCCCCGATCTGAATCCGCACGATGTTTTGTTATTGGACTTTTGTGCTTGTCATGGATTGTCCATAATTAACACCATATTCAGGCATAAAGGTGTCTATATGTGCTCTTGGCACCAGGATACCTTAGGCCGCAGCTCAATGATCATATTTGTTGTCCCCCCTTCTGATCTGCAGTCGCATGTCTTGGACGCTCGGGTGAAGAGAGGGGCGGAGCTGTCAACTGACCATTACCAGGTGGTGAGTTGGCTTCGATGGTGGGGGAGGATGTCAGACCTGGCAGGCCCAAATGTATTTTGAGAGTCTGTGGGGATGTCTTGCAGAGTCTCCTGTCAGAAGGAGCTTCAATTCCCACCTCCGACAGGACTTTCAAAAGATTCTGGGGGAGGCTGGGGACATTGAGTCCGAGTGGGCCCTGTTCCATGCCTCCATTGTCGAGGCGGCCAACCAGAGCTGCAGCCGTCTGTGTCTGTAGTGGCGGCTGCTGGTGGACACTGGCGGTTTGGGATGCTGCCAAGCTGAAGAAAGAGTCCTATCGGATTCTTTTGGCCTGTGGGACTCCAGAAAGGTACCGGCAGTCCAAGCGGAATGTGGCTCGGATGGTCGCGGAGGCAAAAACCCGGGCGTGGGAGGTGTTTGGGAAGGCCATGGCGCAAGACTTCCGCATGACTTTGAGGAGATTCTGGTTCACCATCCGGCACCTCAGGTGAGGAAAGCAGTGCGCGACCAACACTGATTATAGTGGGGACGGTGTGCTGCTGACCTCAACTCAGGACATTGTGGATCGGTGGGCAGAGTACTTCAAAGACCTCCTCAATCCCACCGGCACATCTTCCAGTGAGGAAGCAGAGTCCGGGACTTTGGGTTGGACTCTCCAATCTCTGGGGCTGAGGTCACTGAGGTGGTCAAAAAGCTCCTCGGTGGCAAGGCCCCAGGGGTGGATGAGAACTGCAAGGAGTTCCTCAAGGCTTTGGATGTTGTAGGGCTGTGCAATATCGCGTAGACATCGGGTGCAGTTCCGCTGGATTGGCAGACTGAGGTGATGGTCCCCCTATTTAAAAAAAGAGGACTGCAGGGTGTGTTCCAACTACAGGGGGAACACACTCAGGAGTCTCCCTGGTTAATGTCTATTCAGGGGTTCTGGAGAGGAGGGTCCTTCGGATAGTCGAACCTCAGATTCAGGAAGAGCAATGTGGTTTTTGTCCTGGCTGTGGAACACTGGACCAGCTCTATCCCCTTAGGGGGGTCCTGGAGGGTGCGTGGGAGTTTGCTCAACCAATCTACATGTGTTTTGTGGATTTGGAAAAGGCATTCGACCATGTCCCTCGGGAGGCCCTGTGGGGGGAACTTCGAGAGTATGGGGTACCAGGCCCTCTGATACGGGCTGTTAGGTCCTTGTATGACTGGTGTCAGAACTTGGTCTGCATTGCCAGCAGTAACTCATGCTTGTCACCAATTCTGTTCCTAATTTTTATGGACAGGATTGCTAGGCATAGCCAAAATGTTGAGGGTTAGGGTTATGTCAGGATCTGATTTGATGGCCTAAGGATTGGGTCTCTGCTTTTTGCAGATCTTGTTGGCTTCATCAGAACATGATCTCTGGCCATCACTGGAGTGGTTCGCAGCCAAGTGTGAAGCAGCTGGGATGAGAATCAGCTCCTCTAAATCCGAGACCATGGTCTTGATTCAGAAAAGGGTAGAATGCTTTCTCCAGGTCAGGGATGAGGTCCTGCCCCAAGTGCTGGAGTTTAAGTATATCGGGGTCTTGTTCACAAGTGAGGGAAAGATGGAGAGCGAGAGGCGAATTGGTGCTGCAGGCGTTGTACCGGTCTTTCGTGGTGGAGAGAGCTGAGCTGGAAGGCGAAGCTCTTGATTTACCAGTTGATCAACTTTCTAACCCTCACCCATGGTCACAAGCTTTGGGTAGTGATCGAAAGAATGAGATCATAGATACAAGCGCCGGAAATTAGTTTTCTCCGCAGGGTGTCTGGGTTCTCCCTTAGCGATAGGGTGAGACACCATTGCACTTCTTGAAAGATGCTGGTAGCAAATAAGCCGTTAGGTCACACATATAGACGTGATCTACATAGATAAGAAATCGCATCTCTGCAATATTCTTTTGTTTTGACAATTACCAGAAGTTTTACACTTCACGTTTGTGAGTTCCTGTGTAGCCCTATATTAACTCATTCACTGCCATTGATGACTTTAGTCGTCAATTGCATTTTTTTAAGGGGTGGGCGCCAGAACGAGCCCCCGCACCGTGAGAACAAACATCACGTGTCTAAAGCTGATCTTCGTCTGTGTATGCCACGCGTCACGTGATCAGAAAGCAAAAAATCCATGAATTAGGAGATCGTTTTGGGACGCTGCTGTGAAAAAAAGCAATGCGCCAACCGGAAATGCTTCTGCAGCTCACGCTTCAACAACAGATTGTGAACGAATGGATAACGCTAGAAATACGGTGATTCTTCCTGATGTAAGAAGTGAGTCTACTCTTTCTTTTGGTAGTTTTGGCGTTTACATGATCATAGAGCACAATGTTCTGTGACTCTTCAAAAAAACAGTAAAAATGCTCAAAAACGCTGGCAGTCAGGGGCTTTCTGATCAGAAAATGGCTGGCAGTGATTGAGTTAATTGTGGAAATTGTCGCATCCCGGAAGTGGTTTGCGGCAAAAATAGAATGCAATCCCATCTTTAGCAACACGGCAAGCTGCTTCTGGGATGCGCCTGAAATGTTCTGCGCCGTGGCTGTTTTGGGTCAACCCATAGACTATAATGGATTCTATTTGAAGCAGTGACGTGCCGCTGCCATTACGCACCACTGATGCCTACAGTGTGGACTCTGTTTTTAACATAATTGCTCTGTGTGTGTTTTTTCAATTCAATTCAATTCAATTTTATTTATAAAGCGCCTTCCACCACCTTATCGGAAGCCCAAGGTGCTGAACACCATCACAAAAAACATAAATACAAAATCACAATTATAAAAACATAAAACAAGAGATAAAAACAATTATAAAAAACAATAGAATAATAAAAGATGGGGCTTGTCGATTAAACAAAGATAAGAACAAATTAAAAAAACATTAAAAACCACAACATCAAGCCAGTACCATGAACCCTACTGCTGAAAGGCTACCAAATAAAAATGAGTCTTCAAGCGAGACTTAAAGACTTGAACAGATGGCGCCTGCCTAATGCTCAATGGCAACTCGTTCCACAGAGTTGGGGCCAAAAATTTTTTCAATTGGCAAATGCATTTTATTTAGCATTAGCACAGGGCAGCACCTGTGTGGTGATGACAACTGTAAAGTACTCCATTAGCCCCTTATAACTAACCTGTGGCCAGTGTGATTCCAACTGGAAACTTGTGATTCCAGCAGTAAAACCTAGATTTATAAACATACTTATTAAGAGACATAACTCAACCAGTTTACCTATGCTGGAGACAGGTGGGGGTGTGGCGATGATGTTTGATGGGACTCTGTCGGGTTCCTGAGGGGGCACCACCATGGCGAGAGCTTGGAATGGGACACGAGGGACCTGTTATGAGAGAAAGGACATTGGGTTGAAGGAAGTCAAAATGGATGCCTTTACTGAAAGCATGTGATCTTTTGATCCATTTTTTTTTTAAAGACAAACATTCTCCATCGTCTACCTGAGATACATCTTGTGATGGAGGTGTGAGCTGGGAAAGGTCAGGGGCTGGGACAGACAGGATGTTGTTGGGGTAGTCCAACAGGTAGGACACCACATTAGTGTGGCCACCTTTAGCAGCTTCTATCAACATAGTAGACCCGTCCTACAGAGAGAAAACATAATTTAGCTGTCATCACCCAAACAGATACGCACATAAATAAAGCGGTAAACGGAGTTATTAAACTGAGTAGGGCGTTAGTTACTTTGAGTCTGTGTGTAGGATCTGCCCCATGTGCCAACAACAACTCCACCACAGCCAGATGCCCCCCAGCACAAGCCAGGGACACCACAGTGTGATCGTTATTGGCAGTAGCTCTGTTCACATTAGCGCCTAAAAGGAAAATTACAAACAGAAACATGAAAACATTGTTCAGCTGAAATCGTATTTACAGATAGTCATCAGCAGGTAGTGTAAGTGTTCAGCACCAATACACCAAAACCAAAACTCTGCTGTCCTTCATCACAGAAGGAATAAGCAGACAACTGCCTTACACAGAACACATGCACACACACATTCATCATTTTTACATTTGATGTCTGAGTAGGAAACACACCTTTGCTGATGAGGAACTGGACGGTACAGAGATGTCCGGCCCTCGCTGCCTTCATCAGGGGTGTCCGACCCCCTTCAGACTCATGCTCCTAGAGAACAAACACACATGCTCCTTTATAGCAGACGTCAAATCTATTAATATTTTAAGTTGTCATTTTTCAAGTCATTTTTCCACATAATCAACTAACTATGAAACATCCACTTGAAGAAAGAGACTGAGGGAATCTAGAAGCATACCAAATTGGCACCAGCCTGCAGGAGCAAATCAGCCACATCTGTGTGTCCGTTCTCACACGCGTACGTCAGCGCTGTGTCACCTGTTGCTGTGGTGGCGTGAACGTTTGCTCCTGGAAAAGAGATCAAGCCAGTGAGCCCACAAGTTTCTAGACACGCTTTCCAGCTAGTTTTCTCCAGTGCACACCTGCAGTCAGTAGGTATCTGACCAAATCCAGATGGCCCTCCTGTGCAGCCTCCATTAGAGGAGTGGAGCAGCCTAACTCGATGTCAGCCCCTGCCTTAATCAGGAAGTCAGCCACTTCCAGGAAGCCTCCGCAACAAGCCAGAGTCAAAGCCGTCTCCTGGGTCTCCTCTGTCTGGGCATTGATGTTTGCACCTGGATAACAAGACAAAAAATGGCAGCAGCTTATGACTGTTTGGGTTTAATCACCTAAAAACACAATATAATCACATCAACACATGTTAAAACCTAAATCTATAACATCTTCCTCCACGAGATGTGAAGATTTCATTCCTCAAATCAGTAATGTTTTCGTCAACAATGATGATGACTAAATAATTTCGTTGACGTCCCTTTTTCTCATAACAAAAACGAGATGCTGATGAGCTGAAAATAGCCATTTGGCGACTAAAACATGGCAAGATGTGCAGATTTTGTTGACGAGATGAGACTAGGAAAAATCATGCTCAAAAGGCAAATTCCTGCCTGTCTGACAAAAGCTAAAAAGTAACAACACCGCTGCAGTCTCTGGGGCCGCAAGTCCCACCAGCATGCAGCGGCAGCACGCATTCTGCTCAACAGAACTGTGTGCCAAGAAGAGTGCTTCCCTGTCGCGGAAATATGCAGTGTTTGCGAAAACACGTCGGACAGTCGGACATTACCGACGTGGTTTAATATTGTCCGACGAAAAACTTCACATCGTCGGACATTATGACCGACGCCGTGCGTCTACTCTGAACGTGCCAAAATAAAATAAACTTCCTGAAAACTGCAGACTGTTTGTTGGCTTCCCCCTCAAAAGATCTAGTTTCTACATATATTACATTATTTATTTGGACTCTCAGTTTACCGGGTCTTCTATTGGGCGGAGAGGATGGAGAGCGGCAGAGCGCTGATTACTGATGCGCTCCGCCGGGCAGCTGTGTCGTGCGCACGGCCACAGTAACATTCTCAAAGTGGCGCCACCAAAAAAAACATAATTAACACGCGATCGTTCACGTTTGCTCATACTTTCTTTCATTTGTGCCTGACGCGCTCCGCTGCTGCAGAGATCATCTCCCGTGCATCGGTGACGTCACCTCAGTGGCGCGGCCGCACATTCTGCTATTTTTGCGGTCGACGGATCTTTTTGATCTGCTAATTTCAAAAGGAACTTGTGAGTTGAAAAGTAAGAAGCCAGGCAGCAGTTTTTCTGGAGGATTGAGAGGAGATGCAGCTAAGAGACAGCAGGACAGGAAAATAGTCGCATAAAAAACAAAACAGTGTTTGAAAAGGAAAATGTAGGCAGATATATCCCACTACACGTGTGTAATTTTATAATAATAATAATTTAGAAGCATGTAATATTTATTTATTTGATATAATTCAGATCACCTTCAAAACTCAGTCCCACAACCAGGGCCGTTTCGGGGACCACGGCACAGTGCAAACCCCCCCCCCAAAAAAGATAATTTCTTTATATTGTGATATTTGTGATGAACTAAGTCGTCAGACAGAATGACATTTTGTCCTTAACGGCAGTTTATTAGAGTAGTTTAACAAACAGCTGAGATAAACCCGCATCTCCAACTTCCAGTTTCACCTCAACCAGCCACAGCGTCTCTTAAAGGAACAGTAACATCAGGCTACATCAGTCACAAAAAGCCCTTATGGATCATTACAATACTTAGAAATATTGTCATATATAATATGTTGTTTCTGGTGTTTCATAATAATTTATAATAATTATATGATCTCTAATAATTTCCTGATAAATTCTGTTAATCCTCATTTTATGAATTTGGCAGAAAATCACATTGATGGTTCTTTTTTCAAATTATGTCAACAGATTGTCACAATAAAATTATGTATAATATGTAAAGGTCAGAGGTCACTACAATACCCACTGTTAAATAGATACAAGTCTGAAGCCCGCGAGGACATTGTCCTACGTGGTTCAAAAATGTCCTGCGTGAGACGCTCTCACGTCTACCAGTTTGGCAGGCGTGGCTGAAAAGTTTTCGCAAACACTGAAATATGCAACGTTTTACACAGCCGCCTACTGAGGAAGTAAATTATTAGAACTACGAGCGGTCACGAGGCTACTTTTGAATATATTTGTAACATTAACACATTTGTTTTGTCTGTTTCTGAAAACGTGATGTTTTAGGGCAGATCAATGACAAATCATGTTTTATGTGAACACGTTTAAGACAAATGTTTTAAAGTCAGTGTGTCAAGATTATTTATTCTGCTCCCTGGTTCCTAATAACGGGTAACATTCCTGCTTTTAAAACCAACAGTATAACAGTTGAAGCTCTGTATTACATCTAAATGTTTGAGCATCACTGGTGATGCTCAAGTGCAGAACTGGGTTATTTATATTAATTCTGTGGGCTCATGAAAACTCAACACTGCAGTCCTATGGAAAAACATTACTGCATTAAGTAGGTGGACAGAATATACATTTAAATGTACTAAGTTGAAGGTCTGATAACTCAAATAATAAATTAAACAAACAATTTTTAAAATTTCTATGTAAATATTGTGTGGAATAGACTGTATGTTCCCTAAGTGTCCATTCTGTTAAGAAAAGAAATTCACAATTTCCTTTTGTGAAAATCTACTGAATGATGCACAGATCTGCATCAACAAATAAATAATGTACAGTATAGTGATTATCAATAAAGTAAAAAAATGATACCAATCTGGGGATTATTGTTTTACTGGACAAAATCTGGGGCAGCTCAGATTGTGTCTTATCTCCTTTAAACCTAAAATAAATGATGTTGGTATGAAACTCACTCCAGTAGTTCAGAGTACGTCTCACATATAAAATCATTTGTTAAAGACTAATTCTCTATTTGATTTTTTGTAAAATTAAAAATAAACATTTTTTTCTCGACTAAAGTCTTTTTTAGTTTTAGTCGTCTAAAACCGACAAACTAAAATGCATTTTCGTCTCGACTAAAACTAAGATGCCTGCCAAAAACAACACTGCCTCAAATGCAAGTCAAAAGATTTCCCACCTTGAGCGAGTAGCAGCGCTACCATCTCCTCGTGGCCTTCTCTTGCTGCCTCCATCAGGGGAGTATAGCCCTCATCATTAACCTGGACACAAACAGACAGTGAGGATGAATCAGGACAAATCGACCCTGTGCTGTGGAAATGTGTTTGATGTGTGCCTGTTGTACACAAACTAAGGAGAGAAAATTTCCTGTCACTTCATTTTAAAACTGCTACCAGAAATAAATCCAAGCAGCTATTATTCTGGTTGTTGTTCACTCTAAAGCCGAGCGTACACTGCGCACCTTTTTCACTCATAGCATTCAGCTCCATCTCAAACTGTATGACTTCCTTGCAGAGCAAAGCCATGTTCTCAAACTATATGACCCAATGCTCACACTGTACGTGTGGAAGCAACACGTCGGACCGTCGAGTCTGAAAACCCAGAAGATCAGAGACTGCTGTGTGGTTATTGATGTGTTTGGGTGGAGGGGGGGTCGGGTGCGTCCGCTGCGCACCCCCAGCTCTTCTCCCCCACTAATTGAGAACTACTGCTATACTGCAATGTGAAAAAGAGCCTGGTGGAAAGATGTGAAGACCTCCAAAACCAGGAAAGAAGGGAGAAGTTAAGGCTGCACCAGATCCCTGGGGGAAGTGAAGGAGATGACATGGTGGCTTTTCTTAAAAAGTTGATCTCGACAATTCTGAATGCACTGCCACTAACCGATTAAATGATTATTCACCCGAGCTGCAGAGGAAGAGATTCGTTGTTAAACAGCTGAAACAAAAAAATATCAAGGCAAAGTGCATGTGCTCAGCCCAACTGAGGATGATGGTGGGGGCCGAGGAAAAGAACTTCCAGATGGTGATGGATGCGGTGAAGATATTTCAGGAGCTGAACATCCAGGTCCAGGTGGACGAGTTCGATAAGGTGAAGCGGGAGCTGGCCAGACACTGGTGGGAGAGACAGGTCGCCAACAGAAGTGGGCGGCAAATCAACATGGTTACAGAGGAGGACTGCAGGTTTTTCTTCCCCTAACACGACTGACCACATTATTCGAAGAGTAAGGTCTCTTATTTAATTTTTTGGTGGAAATGAGTAGCCCCTCCCTGGCCTGCCACGTTATTGTGGTGGAGGGGTTTGAGTGTCCCAGTGATCCTAGGAGCTAAGTTGTCTGAGGCTTTATGCCTCTGGTTAGGTAACCCATGGCAAACAGGTCCTATGTGAGGGATCAGACAAAGTGCAGCCCAAAGACCCCAATGATGAATACTATAAATGGAAACAGTGTTCCCTCACCCAGATGCGGGTCACTGGGGCCCCCTTCTGGAGCCAGGCTTGGAGTTGGGGCATACTGGCCAGCACCTGGGGCCTCATTTATCAAACGTTGGTAGAAACGTTCCTATATTCCCTCCTACGGATGAAATTTAGAATGTGTGTACGAACAGTCAATGTCCTGATTTATGAAACATGCGGTGGCCTCTCGTACGCATGTTCCTCCGCAATCCTCTGATGATAAATCCCACCTGTGCGTATACTCGTGCACGTGTATCGTCATTTACATACAGAAACGCCCTGAATTAACCATATTTGGTCACACTACGTCCTCAGGTCGGGAGGGGATTCCCTGGGTTCTTCCCGGAAAAAAAAAAAGACAAACTTTATTGACAGCGAGATCGAAACACCTGATACTTGACAACATGTGTATGATCGGGGATCAGAGGAGGTTCTGGAGGTTGTTTTATTTGTAAAATACAATCTGGACTGGAATCGGATCAGTGCGCTGCGCTCACGGAAGAGCCATTCCCTCTGGAGTGCACTCTGCTCTGATAAATCCTCCAATAATAAGAAGAAGGTTAAGAAACAATCTTTTATATAGCGCATCTCACAAAAAATCACGATGCGCTTCACAAGGACAAAATAATTTCATTAAATTACAACATAATAAATAAATAAATAAATGCAAAATGATTTAAAACATCATAAACATGGTAATAGTAAAAATTGTGATTACAAAATAACACGAAATCAGCTGTTCTACAGTCAGATTCCCGTGGGTCACGGGTGTTTTAGCACCAATAATGTGACACAGCTGTTTATCCACCAAAATATTTATTTATTGGGTAAAATAATTAGTGGATGAGGAACATGCGTGGATCACTGAGACCTTCAGAATGGCTGTTCCCTCGTTCTGCCACTAGATGCTGTTCCTACGCATGGTCACAGCTGTTTATATTTAGGAACGTTTTCACGCACAAGTACAAATTGGTAAATACCACACAATGCGTAAAATCATTCCCACGCATGAAATACGCACAGATCTGTTCGTAAGTACGATTGATAAATGAGGCCCCTGGTGGCTGGGTTTTTACCCATGGATACCGGCCGGGCACAGCCCGAAGAGGAGACGTGGGTCCCCCTTCCCAAGGGTTCACCACCCGTGGGAGGGGCCAAAGGGGTCGGGTGCATTGTGGAAAGGGTGGTGACTTCAATGCTCATGTGGGCAATGACAGTGAGACCTGGAGAGGTGTGGTTGGGAGGAAAGGGCCCCCTGATCTGAATCTGAGTGGTGTTCTGTTATTGGACTTCTGTGCTCGACATGGATTCTCCATAACAAACACCATGTTCAAGCATAAAGGTGTCCATATGTGCTCTTGGCACCAGGATACCTTAGGCCGCAGCTCAATGATCGATTTTGTTGTCATTTCATCTGATCTGCATGTCTTGGACACTTGGGTGCAAAGAGGGGCGGAGCTGTCAACTGACCACTACCTGGTTGTGAGTTGGCTTTGACAGAGGGGGAAGATGCCAGTCAGACCTGGCAGACCCAAATGTGTTGTGAGGGTCTGCTGGGAACATCTGGCAGAGTCTCCTGTCAGAAGGAGTTTCAATTCCCACCTCCGACAGAACTTCGAATGCGTCCGGGGGAGGCGGGGGACATTGAGTCCGAGTGGGCCATGTTCCGCCCGGATTTCCTTAAGGCTCTGGATGTTGTGGGGCTGTGTTGGTTGACGCGGCTCTGCAATATTCCGTGGACATCGGGGGCAGTTCCACTGGATTGGCAGACCGGGGTGGTGGTCCCCCTATTTAAAAAGGGGGACCACAGGGTATGTTCCAACTACAGGGGGATCACACTCCTGAGCCTCCCTGGTAAAGTCTATATAGGGGTTCTGGAGAGGAGGGTCCGTCGGATAGTCGAACCTCAGATTCAGGAGGAGCAATGTGGTTTTCGTCCTGGCCGTGGAACACTGGACCAGCTCTACACCCTTAGGGGGCTCCTGGAGGGTGCGTGGGAGTTCACCCAACCAATCTACATGTGTTTTGTGGATTTGGAGAAGGCGTTCGACCACGTCCCTCGGGGAGCCCTGTGGTTTTTTTTTTTTGGTTTTCTTCTTAATTTCAAATCTCTTATGGTACTTACACACTAGCAATCGGCTCTACTCCACTCCTCTCTGCCAGCCCCGGCGGCTCCAGACTGCATTAGGGATGCGGATGTAGTTGAGCACATGTGGTCTACAAAATCGGTGCGAATAATTGGCGCGAAGATATCAGTGATGTCATGAGCGCATCTCCGAGCATGTGGGCAGGTCAATGGAGCGCGGAGAAGTCTGCGGTGTTTTCCTTAAACAAAGGCGCCCTGAGCAGCCTTGTGCTTTGGAAACTCTTTGCCCTCTGATATTAAATCCTGCTTTGCTGTGTGTGTCTGTGTGCTCCTCACAGTAGAGACAGAGAAAAATGGCTTCAGTCAGAGGCTCGTTAACTCCTCAGCATCCAGAATGATAATGAAGCGCGCGTGCAGGAATCCCCCGCTGGCTGATTCTATCCGCTAATGGTAGACGTGAATTTGAGCCGGCCAATAAGTTGGCAGTGGGTGTGTTGGCCCGGTTTCGGTCCGAGGTAGAACGCTTTGGGAAGAGGGCTGAAAACACGTCCGGTTCGGCGCCAGAAATTCCCGGGCTACCCAGATGTGAACACAAGATACCCTGACTAGGCCGGGTAGAGCCGGTGCTAGTGTGTAAGCTCCATTTTAGTAGATATGAAGAGAAGACGTGCTTTAAAAGGGTTTAGCTTGTATATATCTGAAACAACTTTTGTTCTATACTGTGACATCGATTTTAGGCCATATCGCATGAACCGCTTTAATTACTGGGAAACCAGCTTCTGACCAACACTTAAACTCAACCCCCCCCCCCCCCCCCCCCCCCCCGAAAGAAAAACAAACATGAGCCTCAGGATGTGTTTGCCAAGCTGCCTCAGTGACTGTGATTGGTCAAATGACGACTTGTGACCCACAAACAATGATGGTTTGTGAATGACCGAAGACCCGCTCCTAAAAACAAATACTCTTCACGTGAACGTCATATTTGGCTTCATAAATGCCAATATTCGCCAAAAAGCGACAAGTTTGCAAGTATGAGACAAACGTATTTTAAATTCACGTTAACCAAGTTTAAGACCTTACTTAATCGATTTAAGAATTTTCAAGACTTTTTAAGGTCTTAATTTCCCTTAAATCAATTTAAGACTTTTCAAGACCCCGCAGATACCCTGGAACAGCAAAGGCAGAGCTACAGCCACTCGTAATGTGTTCATACTGGGCATTCAACATGCTGGAAAGGATAGAGTTGCATGATTTGCTACCTTCAAAGCAGGCTAGTTTCACTTTCAGCTTTTTCCTTTCGTGTGTCAACAAACGGAATCACCTGTCTCCATTAATTCCAAGTTTGCCACTAACAGTCCCAATTCACAGCAAACTCAGACAAAAATACAGAGCCAGCCAACAGAAAAAGACACGCTAATAAAGAGGAATTACCAACAGGCTGCAAAACATTGGGGTTTCTTAAGTCTGCTGCAGCACCCGAGCTGCCTGGTAGCTACAGGTGTTATGCAGGGAAAAGGTAGCTTGCCTTCCCCGTCACGGGAACAGTAAGCAATGCTGCTACTTTTTAAATATGTTCACAATATTAACTCGTTTTTTT
Source organism: Aphyosemion australe (assembly GCA_006937985.1). Lineage (NCBI taxonomy): Eukaryota > Metazoa > Chordata > Actinopteri > Cyprinodontiformes > Nothobranchiidae > Aphyosemion > Aphyosemion australe. Next base: position 322,287 of record SSNS01000421.1, read on the forward strand.
AATCAATGTACTTCCTAAACAAGTGAAAGTAAAACTTAATAGACAACTTGGATGTGTTTTCTTTTTTCTTATTATATTAATGCTTTCTTGAAAAGTATCGGATCAGGACTCAGTATCAGCAGATACTCAAAATCAAATGACTCGGACTCAGATCTCTGCCGTCTCTCTTTACCTCCTCCAAATTGGCGCCTCTCTCTATGAGCAGGGCAGCCAGCTCCACGTGACCTCCACAGGCAGCGAGGGTGAGGGGCGACTCAAAGGAGTCTGCTGGCATGTTGACCTGTGCACCGCTGTCCAACAGCAGCCGCGCCACCTCCACATGGCCGTCCTGGGACAGCGAGACACAGAGAACATAGAAATAAGCACCTGAATACACAATATCACTATTTTCTGCTGACCTGTAACACGATAAATTCACCTCTGAAAATGTGGCCCTAGAACTCGCTAACAAAAGAAAAGCGCTGAAACTTTTTGTTTGGTGCTTTTTTAAATTGGATCATTATACTTAGTAACATGTAGTCATTGCAGCCTGTAAAAAATTACCCAAATATTAAATTATTGAAAAATCCAACTACATGCTTAAGCTCTTAAACTCAGCAAAAAACACAAAAGATGGTTGTTTACCTTGCAGCTGACATGTTTCGGCTAGTGACTCTAGCCTTCATCAGAGTCAGCTGCAAGGTAAACAACCACCTTTTTACTACGCTGAGTTAAAAAAGAACAAAGTACTAAGTTACTAAGTTACACACAGAACGGATATACATACAAAAGAGTATAAAACACAAAAGATTCTGTGATAAGTAGAAAAGACATTTTCTATAAATAAAAAGATCAATTCCAGATTGAAGTTTGGATCAGATGCTCACCATGCATGCCTCCATCAGTGCTGTGTGCATCTCATCTGTTTTATGCTCCTGGTCGGCTCCGGCCTCCAACAGAAAGCGAACCATGTCCAGGTGACCTGCAGAAATCAGATAATGGTGCAAATTATTTAGAAAACTCAATAAAATGCTACATAGCATCACACACACAAAACAGGAAAAATGCTGGACCACACAACTTTTTACAGTCCTCACAACCATTTGTACCCATGGCTATTGTTTGTTTTCAAACTGCAGGAGCTGTAGCTGCTCAGTTCTGATAAATGCTTTTGTGGGCTGTTTTTCAGCTCTTGCTTCAGAGCAGAAGCTTCTTCAGCTCAATAAGCACAATGAATGTCAAAGAAAATGTGACATGCATGCCTACAAAGTACAGTGTGTCTTGTTTCAGCCTCTTAGTGCTCCATCTTATCATTTCAACCCCTAAAATCACTCCCACTTCCCAGCACATCACAAAAATGAAGTTCTGAGGTTTAGAGCTGCACAATATTAGCCTAGTGAACTAGACCAAATCTTGCTTTGCAGAGTTTGGTCTAGGCACGCTTCATTGGAATCCTCGCAGCCTGTGGCTGTCCAATCACAGCTCGCTATAGTTTTGGTTGGGCCAATCACAGCGCTCTATATTTTGGGCCAATCACAGAGCGGGATTAGCCGATGACGTCAGCGCTGCGGCCGCGAACCCAAGCAACATGGCGCCAACGCCGGAGCCACGTTCTTTTGAAACGGCTTTGTCATCAACATGGATTATTTAGACTCCACTGTGCGTAAGTCTGTCTGATATACTTAGCGGCTTCTTATTTTTATCAAACAAAGTAGTGCAATGTCCCAGTACACCTGATATTCACATGTTTTTATACAAAAACGACAGAAATCATTGATGTTAGACGCCATTGCTGCCTCTCGCTTTTCCGTCGCTGTGATTATGTCACGTTGTTCGTTACTCTGATTGGTCCTAGCGCTATCCAATTGCGTGCTGACATTTTGAAAGACAACCGTAGATCCCGCCTCACGACTGAGAGCCGTCAATGGTTCGTGGCCAGACTATATATTCACATATATAGGATGGCTTGCCAGGCTAGCACAATATTGGAAAATAATATTTTGCAATATTAAAAAAATGTAGGAATTTTCAACAAAAGACTTGACTAACTCTAAGTTATGTTGCACTCCTGGTATCTGGTTGACATCTTACCCGTTGAGGTTTTACATACCACAGGTGGTAAATTCCGTTCTTCTGGGTCAAATCAGCATTTTTTTGCAACATGATACAATCATAACTGTAGACAATAAATGCTTTCGTCAAACCACTCAAAAATGCAAAAATAATGACCAACTCACCATTCAAAGCCTCATATCATTGACAGATCAGAGTCATCTTGAATAAAAACGGTCTTTTTACATTCACAAGGGTTCAATTAAGGCAATCAAACATAATAAACCAATGAAAAAAATTGACATTTCCTTCAAACATATGTCTTTGCTAAGTTTAAACCATAACCTTTGTTAGCATCTTAACTCATTCACTGCCAGCTGTTTTCTGATCAGAAAGCCCCTGACTGCCAGCGTTTTTGAGCGTTTTTACTGTTTTTTGAAGAGTCACAGAACATTGTGCTCTATGATCATGTAAACACCAAAACTACCATAAGAAAGAGTAGACTCACTTCTTACACCAGGAAGAATCGCCGTATTTCTAGCGTTATCCGTTCTTTCACAGTCTGGTGCCCAAGCACTGCTGCAGAAGCATTTCCGGTTGGCGCATTGTTTTTTTCACAACCCCTAATTAATTGATTTTCCGCTTCATGATCACGTGATGTGTGACATACACGGATGAAGATCCGCTTTAGACACGTGAATTTTGTTCTCACGCTGCGGGGGCTCGCGCCGACGCCGCCCCGTAAAAAATGCAAATGCCGACTATAGTCGTCATTGGTAGTGAATGAGTTAATATTAGTTTTAGATTTTTGATTGACGTCTCATCTGATCCAGCAAGCGAAGGGTGAAGCCCTTTTTTGCTTAGACAAAACCTCCAACTGTTGGCTGGTAGGTCAGTGGTACCGTCCTCTCACGTGTAGCTTGAATCAGAAGTGCTACATGGCGCATTACTTAGCTAATGTAAAAAAAAAAAAAACACCCTCCCCGAACAACAAAAACTCATGTAACTAACCCCCTCGTGGTCTCCTTCTGCATACTGAGTAAGAATGATTGTAACCAGCGAGTTGCTGCGTATCAGGTACTTTAGACCTGTTTAGTCCTACGATATTGCAGCAAAGACCTGCGATGTGACAATCACGTGCACATACATTACGGTGTTGATGCTCAAATGTAACATCTCTACTGTGGTGTGCAATGCTTTACTGAAAACCATGAATGTTGCACAAAATGTTGGTTCAAAAACAACAGAGAATTTCATAAGTTTTTTTGTCATTGTAAAAAAAAAAAAAACTTACAACAAAATTGCCAGCAGCAACAAAGTTGAAGATATGTGTTTGTCTCAAGTTTCATGATGAAAAGAATACTTTTAGAATATTTGCTTGAAATGGCAAGAAAATGTAGCTCTAAGAGGATGAAAGACCAGTGACAGAGATGGTGAGAGAACGACACACTGTACCTGACATGTCAGTGACTAAGGTTTGCAGTTTTCTCTCCTTCTAGTGGTTAGAAGAACTATAAGAAGACTTGTGTTGGTGAAAACGAGTTCTGACCTTTATAGCAGGCTAGTGTGAGTGCGCTCTCCTTGAACTCATTGGAGTGTGTGTTGATGCCTGCGCCGTACTCCAACAGAACCCTGGCCACTTCCACGTGGCCAGCACTGGCTGCCTCCATTAGAGGGGTGTGTCCGTTCTCATTGTGGTCCTCGATGTTTGCGCCCTCTTTTAGCAGCACCTTCACCACGTCCACAAAGCCGCCAGCGCACGCATAAGTCAGAGCTGTATTACCTAAAGACAACAACATTCACTCATTCATTTCATTTCACTGAAAATATGACACAAACCTCAGCTTATTAAAGATGTTTGGATAATCTCACCTGTAGAGGATTGTGCATTCACATCCGCTCCATGGACCAGAAGCAGTTTGACAATGTCCACATAACCTCCACTGGCAGCAGCCATGAGTGGCGTTATGTCCCCCTTGATGCCCCGGTCTTCCACATTGGCATGCATGGCCAACAAGACCTGAAGACAAAAGTTATGTAAGAAACAAAATGGAAAATCTAGCTAAAACACACACACACGCACGCACGCACACACACTTCCATACCTGTGCAAGTTCATAGTAGCCCGCCGAGCAGGCGAGACACAGCAGGCTCTCCCCCTCCTCTGTGTGTTCATTGACGCTTCTTCCCTCATCCAGTAATTTGCGCACAGCGTTGACATCCCCATCTGAACACGCTTCTGCTAAACTACGGCTGAAAATAACCAAACTGCTACAATTACTGCCACTGTGACAAGGTGAGCATACACACGCCTCACACTCACGCAAACACCACTCAGAAACACTCATGCATGTCTTGCTTTAGCATCTGAATATAAGATTCAAATGATTCATCAGAGAGCATATGGGGGAGATACATACTTGTCAGCTTGGCCTGCGTTGAGCGTGTTTTCGGCCCTCATACGGGTCAGGGCAGCGGCCGCCTCGTCCAGGGCACAGCTCACTGACGACGTTAGCCGACGTAGCACCTCTGGGTCTGCAAAAGCTTTACCATCGGCAGTGGACAGTTTACCGATGCCTGCCGAACATCATGATGGCAGAGGTGCACAGGGCAATGCAAACCACAGGGGAGTGGGACCAGAACCACACCAGACCAGATGAAGAAGCAAGTCCAGTCCAGCCAAGCCAATCCAATCCAGGGTTAGTAGTAGCGTACACACAGAGGGGGGAAACAAAAAACCCACACACAGAAAACACACAAGCATTTGTTAATTAGGCAAAATATATCCTGTCACTACTTTCACTGCAGTGTCTGATATTTTTACTTCAGGAACAAACAACAGTTGATGGACAACTACTGGACTGTAAATGCAAAAAGAGATCTGTGTCAAGAACTACAAGGAATGCAGTGAAGGAAAAAAGGTAGTTTAGCAAACTAACATGGGTTAAAGGTCGTTAATGATTGAAGAGAAAAATGTCTCAACTTGTATGAATTATGGATGGCTAAAAGAAGCAGAGTGATAGATACTGTGAGGGGAAAGAACTGAACACAGTGGTCCAAGAGTGAAAAACAGCTGTAAAAATGACCAATGCAAGAAATATGAGTTTGGGACCATTAGTTGGGAAAGAAGAAAAATTCAAAGAGGGAGGAGAAGTAAGAATGTGCAATATGCCTAAAAAATAGAAGAAACTTTTCCCAATTAACCTTAGTTGAAAAAGCGCTCAAAATACACGAGGATAATTTTAAAGCAACAAAATATTCAGACATTTGTACAAAAAAAGCTGATAATTTAATAAGTTGTTTTAAACTTTTTAGCCTCAGATTCAAAATGATTTTCCAGACAGATGTGTGCCTTCACTCCTTTAGGTCCAATGTTTTCACCACTACTGGAGTCTGGAGCTAAACTAGATTTCACAAACCTCTCTCAAGGATTGGTGAAGGAGGTCAAACAACAGGACAAATAAGCAGAACTAACCAATAGCGTTAGACTACTGCTTACTAGGGATGTGAATCTGCACCACTGAGGCCGATTCGATACGTATCTCGATACGCTACCAGCGATACGATACATTAACGATACGGTGAAACCCTCTGACGATACGATTCGATACGATTCATCCCTGCTGACGATTCTTTAATGATTTGAAAATGATCTTCGTTTCGATACATTTCATGATGCTATTTTAAACAATTCAACACATTAAAAAAATCTTCCAGCCTACATCTGATTTTTAAATATCAAAATGATTTTCCCTCTCCTCTGTGAAGGATGTATTTGATCCTCTATTGTTTTTGATTAATCAATAAATGCAACATTAAAAGACAATGCACATCATCAGTGATATTTTACATATTATACATATTTTTATTGCTACAATACTTGAAATAAGGGGGTTGAAACTAGATTTAGACAGAAAAATAAACCAACAGAATCAGAAAATTATTATAGTTCATCATATAATTATTAGGAATTATTATGAAACAGTCAAAATTTGAAAACACTTCTAAATATTGTAATGATCCATATGTGGCAATATTAAAAGCTGTTATAGCCTAATGTTACTGTTCCTTTAAGACAAGGTTTCTCAACCCTGGTCCTCAGCGCCCCCCTGCCCTGCATGTTTTCCATGTTGCCCTTTCAAACACCAGTGTTTTCTGCTGCCACACACCTGACACAAATCATGAGTGAGTAATTAACAGGCTTCTGCAGCCATGTGCTGAAGCAGAGACATGGAAAACATGCAGGGCAGGGGGGCGCTGAGTACCAGGGTTGAGAAACCCTGCTTTAAGAGAAAAGTCCAAGCTGAGATGTGAGTTTATCGCAGCTGTTTATTGGACTTCTCTGAACCAAGACGTCATTCTGTCTGTTGTTTAGTTCTGCACAAATGTTACAATAATAAGGAATTATGTTACATGACTTCACACAAAGCTTTAGTTGCGCAGATCAACAAGAATGCTCGGAAGAATACGCTGCTGCAGAAACACAGACTTTCACACACACTTTAGAAAGTTTTATTTTGACAAGACAGGAAGCACGTACGTCGGTTAATATTGTCCCACGATGGTTTTTCTAACTGCGGCTGCGCACCACCTGGCCTCCGCTAAAAGAGAAGGATGGTGCGTTCCATGCGCCTCAAAAAACGAGGACATAGCAGGAAAACAATGAAGTAATCGATGTAACCATAGTTTTAACCGATGAGAGACTCGTACGGGAAGATACATTGCGATACAGCCGTCAGTTATAACCGATGCGCACTGAAGCTATCGGTGCAGTCGCATCGCTAACGCCATGAACGAACCACCGGTTCATATCGGTGAATCTCTCCATCCCTACTGCTTACATGCATCAGAGTCAAGGCATCAGAGTCAAGGACGCACCTCGGCTGATGCAGAGTTGATGAACTTTTCACGGACAAGTAAGTCTTTAAAATATAAATGTATGAAAACACAACATGGCATGAGAATAATACTTGTAAAACAACGCTCTGTCGGCTACAGAAGCACATTCATAAACAAGAAACGTGCAGTCGCCATCTTAAAAAAAACGTATTGAACGACTCTTGGTGTGATACGCTTGTCAGCCACTAGATGGTGCCATCAGATAAAAGAAATACTCCGGACAGCCGCTTTAATCTTACATGATTTTGGTGTTGCATCATTTGCACAATTTCCAATATTTTTGCAATTTTCTTCATTACAATTACTTGGCTTTGTCCATAAATCATATGTACCACGTTTCAAGTTGATTCTGCCAAAACTGATGGAATGGTGACTAAAAATAGGTTTCATGCAACATAGCAAAAAAATCTAGCTAAGCGAAGATGTGCGAAGTCTTGATCAAGTAATGCAAAATCATCCAACAATAAACAGGGTTCTTACACTTTTTCCACTGACAAATTCAAGCACTTTTCAAGCATTTTCAATGCAAATTTTCAAACTTTTCAAGCACCACACGGCAAAGACAAAACAATACATAAGGACTCAAGAGGTCAGTTTCAACTCACTATCATATGAAATTATTAATGTTATGTAAAAGGGATGATCTTATCCGATCAAAGGATCGAAAATCGGGCCGGATCACGTTTTAAATTATTGGAATCAGATGAAAATGATTAGCTATAACCTTATAAAGCAACTAGCGTGACCTTAATTCATCCTCAGATAGAAATTTTCAAACGAGATGATAGGGCTGGGCGATATATCGATATTTTTAAAATATCGATAAAAATTTAAAAGAAGATATAAAATGACGTTATATCTTAATATCGATATAACTAGTCAAGCTGCGGAGCAAGCTAGCCGCTAGCGATAGCCGCTAGCGGCTAGCTTGCGCCGTCTCTAAGCGGTCATTACATGTATTCTCAAGCGTCTACTTAATCATGAAACCTCAGGGTCAATGTTCTGCTCCAAGCTTTACGTTTGGCTTAGTGGTTTTTAATTATTTGAGGACGTTTGTTCATGTTTCAGCGAGCTGTTGCACCGTAGCTCCCGTCCCGACACAGCTCTGTTTATCCTGCTTATGTGAAGACGGGCCAAACCCCTCCATTGTAAACAGGTACGGCGAGCCGCAGTGGCCAAATTACCTCAGGCATTTGTAATGGTTTGAAGACTCATGTTGCGGGTTAACATTTTATTTTGAAAGGGAATTCGGTGGGCAGGAGAAGTAGTTCCGGTTTTCGCCGTTTTGTTACGCTAGGAAGCTGCTTTGTTACCAGCGATTCTGTTGAAAAAATTAAGAGTTTATATATCACTTGGTTCTTTTTTTAACACAGAGAAAAGATAGTTTTACCTTTCTTGCTGACGTTTCGACCACCAGCTGTGGTCATCCTCAGAGCTAAGTCGCTGTCGGCGGCTTCACTTCGGATAAACAGAGAAGGAAGCCTCCGACAGCGGCTGTGAGGATGACCTGGTGGTCGAAACGTCAGCAAGAAAGGTAAAACTATCTTTTCTCTGTTAAAGAACCAAGTGATATATGAAGAAACGCAGAGAATGAACGCACAAAAGAAGTTAAAAGTTTGTAAGGCGTGGGTTACGCCGGCAGTAGCCCTAAATAAATACCCATAAACGAACAACCAGAGCCCGAGTCATTACAATATGATCGCTGATATGAGTCAATAATGTGATAATGCTGCCATGTTTGCCTTAATAACTTTTAATAACTCCGTGCTGCATGAGCCACGTGACTGTAATCCTCTGAGTAGTTGATGTAATTACATCATGAATTTAGCTTAACATGATAGATTATTTTCGCTGGACAAGAAATAGTTACTGGTAATATTGTGAATGATAGGATATATGAGCCACCTCTACAATTTAAATGATGTTACATTACATTTACAGTTACAATAATAGCTTACTGCTTATGTGTTTAACTGTACTTTATTACCTTTCTTTTTTCTCTAAGTTTATAGGCTGCTGTAACAAGTTAATTTCCCCACTGTGGGATTAATAAAGTCTATTCTATTATATTCTATTAACTATAAATATATAATAAAGGTGTCTGTGGGACATTTGAGACACCTATCTCTAGCTTTAACTGAGATGGAAAGATATTATTACAGACTCAAGGTCCAGTTTACATTAAAACAGAAACAAATCCAGTATAAAAATGAACCATGTAAAACACATAAAGATATAACCGACGTGTGTGTTAACAGACAGCTGTACCAGTGTTTCTAAAGCTCAGACTGATAGAGAATGGCACTAAGGTTAATGTTGGACAAGAATCAATACATTTTTATGCATTTAATCTGCTGATTACTTTATGTATAAAATTTCTCAAGACAGCTTGAAGGGCGTTAACTTGTAAATATTTTACAGGAGGAAAAATATCGAGATATATATCGTATATCGGAATTCATCTAAAATATATCGAGATATAAGTTTTGGTCCATATCGCCCAGCCCTACGAGATGACAATGACTTAGTTTTAATTTGAACCTGTCTGCTTTTAGTTCTAGTCTGTTACCTTAAAGCCCCAGTGTGTAATATTTTTACCTGTTTACTACCAAATTCTGTGTATCCAGCAGGGGTACGAGTGGCATTATGCATTAAGACTGAACAGTCATTAAAAAATGTTTTTTTAACTGGTGGAGTAGTTATAAGCTTTGTGTAGGTTAGGCTACAGAGATTGGGAATAAATCAATCTCATGCTTTTTATAAAAAAAACGAACCAGATGGCTGGAGTGAATGCTGGAGTTGTTGCCTTTTTGAGTGGGCCACCGTAGCTGCAATACTTACTCTGAACTGCATGGCGCTAAAGAGTTGCAATTTTTACCATGATTTCTATGAATATCCCACATGGGGCCTTTAAAACCAAACACCCTGCTCTCCTAGTTCACAGCAGCAACTCGGACAAAAACACACAGCCATCTGACATTCAAGATACACTAAAAGACAAAGAGAAACTGTCTACTGACAGCAAAAACACAGCCAAGATAGCCATATATTAATCACACTGTATGACTCTCTGGTTGCAAACGTTGGTTTTTGCAGTCTCCTAGAGCCACGGTATGAGCCGTGTTGTGCAGGGAAGAGCGAGCCTGCTGGCCACAACATGGATACAGCCATAGTAATGCTTATCGCAAAACACAGCCACATACTATTTAAACTATTTGAATTATGAGCAATGAGGCTATTATCAAACATATTCCTAATATTAACACATTTCTTATCAATGTTCTTCCTGACAGAGAGATGTTTTTTGGCAGCTAATCTGAGGAAATGTCATGAAAACAGGAAGTTGAGCCCTGTTAAAAGACAAATTTCTGTTACCATTTGGTTTCAGACAATTAAAGTATTCTATTATATTCCAAGTTACAAATAAATAAATCTGAAAGGACAACTTGGATGTTTTCTACTCCTTCTTATTAATTGAATGCATTGCTTAGGTATTGTATTGGGACTTGGTATCAAAATCCAATGACATGGATCAGGGGCAAAAAAAATGTGATCAGAACATAATTATAAATATTATCTTGTAATATTCCACAAAGCAGGGACAAAGTAAATAAAAACATAACATTTTACATTTTGAAATGTGTCTAAGGTCAAGTTTTGCTCCTACTTTTGCAGCTCTTATAGAAGCTATTATTAAAATCCTGCTCCTGCTAAATTTCTGACTATTACCACACATTACTGAAATATTTGATTACAACCCTCCGTCCCTCTGCAGACCCATTAATTGATAAAAATAATTATACTTGATGAACAAATAGGCTTTAGGCATTGTATTTCTGCTAGTAAAAATAACTGTTGATATATTTAGTTTCAATTGTGACTAGGAAGAATATGACCTGGACTAGGATTAATTACATTGTCGCTATGTAAAATAGGAATTACTAGCTGTTGATTAAATGATAAAATGGCTTGCCACGGGGACTCGGGTCGACGACATGCTTTATTAAATTACTGGTATTTACATGTTTGGTGACAAACCTGAACACACGTGTTACAGTTAGCTCTGCTGCTGTTTACTTTCCCCAGATGCAATCAAAACTTTGATTTTTTTCGGTATTTTATTAGTTCGCAAACTCGGAGGTGTTTTGTAAACAAAGTTTGTGAATGCGAGTAGCCGACGTCTGACGTGACCCGCAGTAGCGTGAGGAACGGGCTTTGTGGCTCATAACAGACTTTTTAGCACCGAAAAATACATTTCTTACCATTTTTTTCTGTACCCTGCTCTCTTCCAGTCTTGATTTCATAACTACACTGCTCACAAAAATTAAAGGAACACTTTTTTTTTATTACCTGTCTGATAATTTTCTGGTTGATTAAGCAGCTGAGGGCATTGTTCATCACTTTCAGCTGTAGTGGTGTTCATGGACTTAACGACAGGTGCACTAAAGTGGCAACAATTACAAAACCCTCAAAACAGGACTGGTTTAACATGTGGAGGTCATTTCAAGTTTCTCCCTTTTGATCTTTTTTGGCTGGTTTCCACTCGTGCTAGTTTTGGCTTGAGTAATTATCTCTACTGGCAGCATGAGGCGATTCCTTAACCCTACAGAAGTTGCACAGGTTGTCCAACTTCTCCAGGATGGCACATCCACACGTGCTGCAGCAAGAAGGTTTAATGTGTCTCCCAGCACAATCTCCAGAACATGGAGGAGATTTCAGGAGACTGGCGGTTATTCTCGGAGAGCTGGACAGGGCCGTAGAAGGTCCACAACCCATCAGCAGGACCGATACCTGCTCCTTTGTGCAAGGCGGAACAGGCTGAGCACTGCTCGTGCCCTACAGAATGACCTCCAGAGGGCCACTGGTGTGAATGTCTCTACCCAAACAATCAGGAACAGACTTCATGAAGATGGCCTGAGGGCCCGACGTCCTGTAGTGGGCCCTGTGCTCACTGCCCAGCACCGTAGAGCTCGACTGGCATTTGCTCAAGAACACCAGAATTGGCAAGTCCGCCACTGGCGCCCTGTACTTTTTACAGACGAGAGCAGGTTCACCCTGAGCACCTGTGATAGACGTGAAAGAGTCTGGAGAAGACAAGGAGAACGTTATGCTGCCTGCAACGTCGTTCAACATGACAGGTTTGGTGGTGGGTCAGTGATGGTCTGGGGAGGCATATCCATGGAGGGACGCACAGACCTCTACTGCCTAGGAAATGGTGCTCTGACTGCCATAAGGTATCGAGATGAAATCCTTGAACCCTTTGTCAGACCCTACGCTGATGCAGTAGGTCCTGGTTTTCTCCTAATGCACGACAATGCCCAGCCTCATGTGGCAAGAGTATGCAGGCAGTACCTGGAGGATGAAGGAATTGAAACAATTGAATGGACTTCACGATCCCCTGACTTAAACCCAATAGAACATCTGTGGGACATTATGTTTGGGTCCATTAGGCGGCGCCAGGTTGCTCCTCAGACTGTACAAGAGCTCATGGATGCCCTCACACAGATCTGGGAGGAAATGCCACAAGACACCATCCGTTGTCTCATTAGGAGCATGCCCCGACGTTGTCAAGCATGCACACAAGCTTATGGGGGCCACACAAGATACTGAAAAGCATTTTGAGATGCAGAAATGAAGTTTTTGAAATAATGGACTAGCCTGCCACATCTTCATTTCACTCTGATTTTAGGGTGTCTACACAATTGAGCCCTCTGTAGGCTGAAAACTTTTATTTCCATTAAAAGACTAGGCATCCTTTTGTTCCTAAGACATTGCCCTGTCGTTATTTGTATAGATATCCAACTTCATATTGAGCTCTGATGTATCTAATGTGCTTCTTTAAAGTGTTCCTTTAATTTTTGTGAGCAGTGTAATTATCACAGAAGGACCCACTGGATCCCAGACCCAAAGCAGGGCTCTCACGTGACTAGCATAAATGTTTCATGGTTAAAGTAGGTCTGCTCCATAGCGAAGTCGGAGGACACCGCCGGTCCAGCGGCTGGTCTCTATAGTAGGAGGAGCTGCTCACACACCGGTGCTACAGAAAGGAGCGGACCCTCTCAGAGCAGCCACAGCTGTGTTTGCTAAAGGCAAATAATTTTTAACTAGTTTTTAACATTAACAAAAATAACCAATTGAGTTTTTTCATCAAGCTAACTTGGGTTATCTTATATACAAAACTGTGCAGTTTGTTTTTCAAGCATTTTCCTAGCCTAGTGAACCAAACCAAATTCTTGCTTTGCAGAGTTTGGTCTAGGCACGCTTCATAGGAACCCTCACTGCCTGTGGCTGTCCAATCACAGCTCGCTATAGTTTTGGTTGGGCCAATCACAGCGCTCTATATTGTGGGCCAATCACAGAGCAGGAGTAGCCGATGATGTCAGCGCTGCGGCCGCGAACCCAAGCAACATGGCGGCAACTCAGGAAACACGTTCGTTTGAAATGGCTTCGTCATCAACATTGGATTATTTAGACTGCAACGTGCGTAAGTCTGTCTGATATACTTAGCGGCTTCTTATTTTTATCAAACAAAGTAGTGTAATGTCCCAGTACACCTGATATTCACATGTTTTTCATACAAAAACAACAGAAATCATTGATGTTAGACGTCATTACTGCGACCCTCAAACTTACGCATTTCACATAAGACCGCACTCCTATTTCCGGTTGTCATAGTTGTCGGCAAATCTGTGACATGGCTGAGAGTTTGGAGTTCACCCCGGTGCTTACTGGAGTTACCAAAAGTTACAATCAATGATGTAAGGCAAATTTTCCTTTGCTTAGATGAAAAAAAAGAATAAAGTGGTTCTCTTAAATTTTTAAAATAGACCTCTACCAATAACACGTCCGACCAAAAAGACATAAGCAACTAACCTCCAGGAAGCACCGGGTGAACTCCAAACTCTCAGCCATGTCACAGCTTCGCTGACCACTATGGCAACCGGACATAGGTGTGCGGTCTTATGTGGAATGCGGAAGTTGGAGCGTGCATAGAGCCCATAGAAACAGTGGGAACCGGTTCTAAACAAGAACCGGTTTATTAATCGATTTCAATACCCTCGTCTGTGGAAAAGTCTGCCGGAGAACCTCAGGGCTGCTAGCCTAGTGAACTAGACCAAATTCTTGCTTTGCAGAGTTTGGTCTAGGCACGCTTCATTGGAACCCTCGCAGCCCAAACCACTGCTGTGTCTATCCAATCACAACTCGCTATAGTTTTGGTTGGGCCAATCATAGCGCTCTATATTGTGGGCCAATCACAGAGCGGGAGTAGCCGATGACGTCAGCGCTGCGGCCGCGAACCCAAGCAACATGGCGCCAACGCCGGAGCCACGTTCTTTTGAAACGGCTTTGTCATCAACATTGGATTATTTAGACTCCACCGTGCGTAAGTCTGTCTGATATACTTAGCGGCTTCTTATTTTTATCAAACAAAGTAGTGCAATGTCCCAGTACACCTGATACTCACATGTTTTTATACAAAAACGACAGAAATCATTGATGTTAGACGCCATTGCTGCCTCTCGCTTTTCCGTCGCTGTGATTACGTCACGTTGTTCGTTACTCTGATTGGTCCTAGCGCTATCCAATTGCGTGCTGACATTTTGAAAGACAACCGTAGATCCCGCCTCACGACTGAGAGCCGTCAATGGTTCGTGGCCAGACTATATATTCACATATATAGGATGGCTTGCCAGGCTACAGGGCTGCTGAAAGTATTGATGTTTTTAAAGAGGCTCAAGACCTACCTTTTTAGCTGGGCTTTTACATGATATTAAATTTGATTGCTGTGCATATTTTATTTGATTAATTTTATCGTTTGTATTCTACATTATTTTAATGTTTATTATAATCATATTTATTATTTATTTAATATTTTAACTATTATATTGGAACGTTATTTTTATATTCATCTTATATTAATCTTTTAATCTTTCTTCCAGTGTTTCCTCTGTGGGGGGGCCCTCTGCCTCGGGGGCGGTGGTCGACTGCTGCTGCCTGGGTGCCCTCTGGGTAGTGCTTGGGTGGAGGTGGGGGCTGTGCCCTCCCTCTCTGTTGCACCCTGTGTCGGTACCTCGGCTGCTGCAGTTGACCTACAGTCGCCGGGGCAGACGGCTCCTCTGATGGCGTTTCCTTGCCCTACCTTATCTGGCTCATCTGAACTCAGCCAAATATCATTTTACTGATGTTCTTAAGTGTCTGTGTACAGGAGTTGGGTGTGTGTGTGTGTGGGGGGGGGGTTGTAATGAATATGCCAATGCTTTTAAAATGGTGTGGGAGGAATGGGAATGAGGGTTATATAGGGTCATTTTAACCTGTAAAGCACTTTGAGTTGCACTTTGTGTTGGAAAAGCGCTTTATAAATAAAGTTTGATTTGATATATTTTAACAGTTTTTAGCTTTTTTTTTAGCTTGTGTTTTTAACTTCGGTGTCCAGATTTTGTTTTATTTTATTTTTTTATTATACTGAAAAACTTGATTGTGCAGTGAAGTGGTGAGGGTTAGGGTGTGTGCAAAAAGTTTGAACTGGTTGTGTAAGTTTTATGTGCGAAAGCTGTGTTTTTAATCCATTGTTTTTTGTTTTTTTATGTAAAGCACTTTGTGCTGATTTTATCATAAAAAGTGCTCTACAAATAAAATTTGATTGATTGATAACTGTAAAACTTTTTTCAAAATATTCATCTAAATTTGAATGACTGAAAGAACACCCAGGATTGTTTCTATACTAGGGATGCACCGATCCGATCTTCATATCTGTATCGGTACAGACATAGATGAAAATTCTAGATCGGGTATCGGAGACTATGGACCCGATCTATGACCCGATCCATAAGAATTGATCTATTCAGTATATTTCTATGTGCTGTGAGTGACGTCATGCGCTACAGTCCCACGCTGTGCAGCATGATTGCTGAGTTTAATGAGCCACAGCTGCAAATAGTATCACTCATGAAGTTATTATTTTAAACCAGAAGATAGTGGAAAGGTGTAAATTAAATCTGAGCAACACTTTTGAGTGTTTCTACTGAAATTTTCGGAGTTAATAAAGTTTGAAAAATCGCCTCCAGCCAGGACGCTCCTGACAGAGGGAGGAGACAAGCGGAGCACACAGAGGGCGAATATTAGAGAGTAAAAACTTACAATGCTGGCAGGTCTGTTCATTGTTGGCAAAGTTCTTTGACTGGTAGTGGTTGACCTTTGATTCTGAAGAGGATTCACCCTCTGATGAAGACTCACTCATCCAGTGAGAGAAAGTCGCGCTGCACGCAGCAAAGTCTGTGCTTCACGAGAGTAATCAGGCTGCACTCACATGATCCGAGGCTTATTTCTCTGTGATCGGGACACGGTGGGTGTAGCAAGGATGGTAAAAACACACTAATGGTGACAGGCATAGCAGGAATTAAAATAAAAAAGCCGCAAATAGCGGCAGACGCAGTAAATATGAAACTGAAAGTAAAAGTGCGTCACATAATCGATGTGAACATGGTAAATGGTAAATGGTAAATGGCCTGTATTTGTATAGCGCCTTCTTAGTGTTCTACAACCCCCCAAGGCGCTTCACAACACAATCAGTCATCCACCCATTCACACACACATTCATACGCTGGTGGGGATGAGCTACGATGTAGCTACAGCTGCCCTGGGGCGCACTGACAGAGGCGAGGCTGCCGAGCACTGGCGCCACCAGTCCCTCCGACCACCACCAGCAGGCAAGGCGGGTTAAGTGTCTTGCCCAAGGACACACAGCAGCATTCTCTGGCCGGAGCCGGGATCGAACCTGCAACCTTCCGATTACTGGACAACCCGCTCTACCTCCTGAGCTACTGCTGCCCATTCCACGTATCCAAACATATGGTCCATATAAGGAACTTTCCTTGGATCAAATGATCATTACATTCATAGGAAGGTCGACCTTGAAGCTGTACAAGCCCAACAAACCTGATAAATATGGCGATAAAGCATTTGTCTTGAGTGGACAATATAAAAAAAATACAATATAAAAATAACTAAATGAAGCAAAAATGAATAAAGAACTTTATATATGTATATATAAATAAAAAATATAATGAAAATTTAAAAATTAGATGTAAAAATAAGAAGGAACATTTGCAAAAATTATACATTCCAATATGGAAGTCTGGTGAAGTCATAATATGCAAATTTGATGAGTGAATTTGCTCCCATCACAAACTTTGGGTCCTACTGAAGATTTTTCTCATTTACAGTTTACCTTTATCTCTAACAATTTTCAAGCTACAACCTTTTGAAATAAGTCATGTCAGAATTGAATATTTTTTAAAAAAAAAAACCTGGTGCCAAAAGGGTTAATACTGTTTTTTCCATATCGGATCGATATTGATAGATACTAAACTTCTGATATCGGTTATTGGATCTAGTGTGAAAAAAGTGGATCAGTGCATCCCTATTCTATACTAAAGTCATGGAGAAAATTGCCCAAAACATTTTTGTGTAGCAGTAGGAGAAGTCCGTTTTGAAGGCCCTATGTGGGATATTCATAGAAATCATGGTAAAAAAAATGCGACTCTTTAGCGCCATGCAGTTCAGAGTAAGTATTGCAGCTACGGTGGCCCACTCAAAAAGGCAACAACCTCCAGCATTCACTCCAGCCATCTGGTCTGTTTTTTTTTTTTATAAAAACATGAGATTGATTTATTTCCAATCTCTCTAGCCTAACCCACACAAAGCATCTAACTACTCAACCAGTTAAAAAAGCATTTTTAATTATTACTGTTCAGAGTTAGTGCCAATGACTTCTTCTTCTTAGTTGCATTGTCAGACGCCATGCTTCCAGGGCGCACTGCTGCCCTCTGCTGTTTCTTTCAGGTTACAGTCATAGTGCTAACACATAACATGGAGCTCGTATGTCCTTAAATAGTTACTGTATTTCAAGATGGTGGGTGACCATGGAGCGTTGACCACAGTTTATGTTTTAAAAATGTAAAATTTCAAGCTGAGAGGAATATTTAGAATTGATGTTGGTGAGAAATATCAATGAAAAAGGACAAGTTTGTGAACTGGATACACAGAATTTGGTAGTAAACAGGTAAAAATATTACACACTGGGGCTTTAAAGGCCAAGGTCAAAGACAAATGATTGTCCAGCGGAGGTCATCTCACTGGGATACCAGCTTGCAGCTACATCAAAACAAGGCTCGTGTTTACGTCAACATCTGAGAATCAGCCAAAACACGGTGGCTCCTCCAGCGTGTTTATCTGAATCTGCAGAAGCCGGTCGCCAGTCCACAGATGAGATGACAGAACTCTTAACCTTCTAGCTTTAATAAAATAATCTTCTTTTGCCATAAAATTTCTTTCACTTACAGGTTGAAGAAGAAATGTTTTCTAAGTGATTTAATGCCTTTACTGCTTTACAGGAATCTGTACATCAATGAATCAACATTTTTGTTTATGCTGATATCAGACCTGAAACACCACAAGTGATTCTATCTACTTGATGAATGATAATGGTTTATTATTCGTAAATTCACATATTAATATTACTATATATTAATAAATGAAAGTTGAACCTATTTTCTTAACAGATCAAGAGAAATAATTCTTTCTTAAGGATCTGAGGAATGTGAAGTCTGAGGGAGTTTGGTAAACGCCCAGTGGCACTTGTCAAATTCTGATTTGCCAACATTTGTAAACAATTAATGTTAAAAGAGGAGACACTTCCTCTACAGTTCAGTTCTTCCTGAAGTTCCTGCAGAACCAAAGACTTAAGCTAAAATTCATCTTACTGGAAGTCAACCCAGACTTTTGGTGGAATATTTTTAGTGAAATAAGAACCATCCTTTTGAACAACAATCCTGATCCGGCAAAACCTCATCAGCCGGGAAACCGAACATTCTGCAAGCCCTCGAGATTATCTCTTGACCACCTGAGGGGAGTCAGAGTCAGGCACAAACTCTGACATCCAGAAGTAACGCCTCTGGACGAAGACCTTCACCCGCTGGATCTCAGAGAAACCTCTACACCTGGGTTCGTAGCTCTGGCATCGGTGAACATTGTTTGTTAAACCTAAACAAGTAACAACAGCCAGCTTACTTTGACACTCAAACATCACGACCTTCCTAAGATTCTTAACAGAGGATTGTTAATAACAGCTAATATCATTTTCCATCATTTATGGTAAATGGCCTGTATTTGTATAGCCATACCTGCAAACTCGGAAGGTGTGAAAAAGGTGACACCCCCCCACCCCCCGCACAATGCAAACCATTTTCCACGAGGTTTAGACAGTCAGAAAAAAAATATGCCTAACAAAAATGATCAGGAAATTATTAGGGATCATCATATAATTAAGAATTATTGTAAGACTAACTCACAAAACACCAGAAAATATTTCAGAATACTGTAATCATCCGTAAGTTATTGCTGTGTTCATTGCTGCTCGCAGCAATTTCCTAATGTTGTGATTTCTTGCACATATGGCCAGGACTCCCTTGAAAATGAGGTTTTTAATCTCAATGGGACCTTCCTGGTTAAATAAAGAATAAATAAAATAAAATATGGCAATAAAACCCTTTTGATTCTGATTCTCTGATAAGTTGGTTCTGTTTAAATGTTTAGAAAAAGTTGAAACTGCAGGGAAATGCAGCTTTATCTCAGCTGTTTGCTTGAATACTTTAATAAACCACTGCTAAGGGCAAAATGTTACTACTCTGCTTTAGTGCTGCAGAAATGTTACAGTATTATGAAATTATCACATCTCGTGTTTGTACTCCAGCTTCCTTAAATCTTCTGGTGCCCAGATCAATATATTAGGATGACTTTTACATGATTAGCAAGGCTGTAGCATGCTGGTGGCCATTTCTCACCAGAAAAAAGGATTTATGTTAATAATAGGTTTTAATGGAGTTAAATACTGGCGGTGGTTATGCTCAACTCTGAACTCGACTTCAAAAAAAAACCACGAGCCTCGGGGAAAGATCTCTAAAGGCTGAAAGGAGGTAAATGTGCTAAAATCCGACAGAAAACCGTGTTATTTAGTGGTGAATTTGTTTCATTTGACAAACTTTAAGCTCAACGCTGCTGCGAAGATGTTGAAAGTGAAACAACGGTGGTCATTACTCACTGTGTGAGCACCGTGCGAGAGCGGCGCTGTCAAAGAGTCTTTTTCCGCGACTGCGATTGGTCAAATGACGACACGTGACTGACACGCTAAAACAAAGATCGTTTGTGAACAAGATGAATCCCCTCCTCCCCTGATTGATTCTCATAGTGACTGCTGAAACCCGACAGGTGACCCCTCCCCCCTCCCCTCAAAACAAAAACTCTTCGGATCAATACGATTCACATGAACGCTATATTTGGCTTCAAAAACGGCGATTTTCGCCGAAAAGCGACAAGTTTGCAGGTATG
>SSNS01000421.1:342614-367328 GCA_006937985.1 Aphyosemion australe
AAGTAACGCCTCTGGACGAAGACCTTCACCCGCTGGATCTCAGAGAAACCTCTACACCTGGGTTCGTAGCTCTGGCATCGGTGAACATTGTTTGTTAAACCTAAACAAGTAACAACAGCCAGCTTACTTTGACACTCAAACATCACGACCTTCCTAAGATTCTTAACAGAGGATTGTTAATAACAGCTAATATCATTTTCCATCATTTATGGTAAATGGCCTGTATTTGTATAGCGCCTTCTTAGGGTTCTACAACCCCCCAAGGCGCTTCACAACACAATCAGTCATCCACCCATTCACACACACACTCACACGCTGGTGGGGATGAGCTACAACGTAGCTACAGCTGCCCTGGGGCGCACTGACAGAGGCGAGGCTGCCGAGCACTGGCGCCACCAGTCCCTCCGACCACCACCAGCAGGCAAGGCGGGTTAAGTGTCTTGCCCAAGGACACACAGCAGCATTCTCTGGCCGGAGCCGGGATCGAACCTGCAACCTTCCGATTACTGGACAACCCGCTCTACCTCCTGAGCTACTGCTGCCCATTCCACGTATCCAAACATATGGTCCATATAAGGAACTTTCCTNCGCACAATGCAAACCATTTTCCACGAGGTTTAGACAGTCAGAAAAAAAATATGCCTAACAAAAATGATCAGGAAATTATTAGGGATCATCATATAATTAAGAATTATTGTAAGACTAACTCACAAAACACCAGAAAATATTTCAGAATACTGTAATCATCCGTAAGTTATTGCTGTGTTCATTGCTGCTCGCAGCAATTTCCTAATGTTGTGATTTCTTGCACATATGGCCAGGACTCCCTTGAAAATGAGGTTTTTAATCTCAATGGGACCTTCCTGGTTAAATAAAGAATAAATAAAATAAAATATGGCAATAAAACCCTTTTGATTCTGATTCTCTGATAAGTTGGTTCTGTTTAAATGTTTAGAAAAAGTTGAAACTGCAGGGAAATGCAGCTTTATCTCAGCTGTTTGCTTGAATACTTTAATAAACCACTGCTAAGGGCAAAATGTTACTACTCTGCTTTAGTGCTGCAGAAATGTTACAGTATTATGAAATTATCACATCTCGTGTTTGTACTCCAGCTTCCTTAAATCTTCTGGTGCCCAGATCAATATATTAGGATGACTTTTACATGATTAGCAAGGCTGTAGCATGCTGGTGGCCATTTCTCACCAGAAAAAAGGATTTATGTTAATAATAGGTTTTAATGGAGTTAAATACTGGCGGTGGTTATGCTCAACTCTGAACTCGACTTCAAAAAAAAACCACGAGCCTCGGGGAAAGATCTCTAAAGGCTGAAAGGAGGTAAATGTGCTAAAATCCGACAGAAAACCGTGTTATTTAGTGGTGAATTTGTTTCATTTGACAAACTTTAAGCTCAACGCTGCTGCGAAGATGTTGAAAGTGAAACAACGGTGGTCATTACTCACTGTGTGAGCACCGTGCGAGAGCGGCGCTGTCAAAGAGTCTTTTTCCGCGACTGCGATTGGTCAAATGACGACACGTGACTGACACGCTAAAACAAAGATCGTTTGTGAACAAGATGAATCCCCTCCTCCCCTGATTGATTCTCATAGTGACTGCTGAAACCCGACAGGTGACCCCTCCCCCCTCCCCTCAAAACAAAAACTCTTCGGATCAATACGATTCACATGAACGCTATATTTGGCTTCAAAAACGGCGATTTTCGCCGAAAAGCGACAAGTTTGCAGGTATGATAGCGCCTTCTTAGGGTTCTACAACCCCCCAAGGCGCTTCACAACACAATCAGTCATCCACCCATTCACACACACACTCACACGCTGGTGGGGATGAGCTACAACGTAGCTACAGCTGCCCTGGGGCGCACTGACAGAGGCGAGGCTGCCGAGCACTGGCGCCACCAGTCCCTCCGACCACCACCAGCAGGCAAGGCGGGTTAAGTGTCTTGCCCAAGGACACACAGCAGCATTCTCTGGCCGGAGCCGGGATCGAACCTGCAACCTTCCGATTACTGGACAACCCGCTCTACCTCCTGAGCTACTGCTGCCCTTTATCATTATTTTATTATTATTTTATTTATCATCCATGATTTCACTTGATATTACCTTGAACCATCATTAATAATCAGTTTGTGGTGCATCATCATCATCATTAGTCAAACATAATAATAAATAGATTTTTATAAACTATCTTCTCGACTCTGCCTCACATCATTATTATTTATAGTGTTGAGTCACTGGTCTGCCTAAAAGAACCTGAATTTTAATCATCAATCAAATACTAAATTATCAAGAATAGTGATAATTAAAGTATTAAAAGTAACTACCCAAATTAACGTTACATTTGGGCACAACAGTGCCACCTAACGATGGGCGATGGTGGCAGAGGAGTTAAGTGGCCGCCTTGCAATCGGAAGGTCGCAGGTTCGCGTCCCGCTCAGTCTGTTGCTGTTGTTGTCCTTGGGCAAGACACTTAACCCACCTTGACTGCTGGTGGTGGTCGGAGAGACCAGTGGCGCCAGTGTACGGCAGGCCTCGCCTCTGTCAGT
Source organism: Aphyosemion australe (assembly GCA_006937985.1). Taxonomy (NCBI): domain Eukaryota; kingdom Metazoa; phylum Chordata; class Actinopteri; order Cyprinodontiformes; family Nothobranchiidae; genus Aphyosemion; species Aphyosemion australe. The sequence continues at coordinate 345,175 of SSNS01000421.1, forward strand.
GCGCCCCAGGGCAGCTGTAGCTACGATGTAGCTCATCCCCACCAGTGTGTGAATGTTTGTGTGAATGGGTGGATGACTGATTGTGTTGTGAAGCGCCTTGGGGGGTTGTAGAACCCTAAGAAGGCGCTATACAAATACAGGCCATTTACCATCTAACGAACAAAATTCTAATTTTTTTCTGTGGTTGTAGATGACACTATTATATGATCTGTAAGTTTCTAGATAGAATATATATTTTTCATGAGTAAAAGAGCAAAATGTTTTTAAGCCTTTAAGCCACACTCACTTTTAAATCATTTTTAAAATATGGCTTAAGGGTGTGGTAATGAATATCTGTGCCAAATTTCGTGGAAATCCATCAAGCCGTGATGCTGATATAAACTTTTTGATCTTTCAGCGCCCCCTATTGGTGAATTTGAACAACATTTGATACACATGGCTTACATCTCATACTTTATGAGAATCCAGAGTCTAATCATTTAATCTTGAAAAATGGTGGAGATAACAATTAGGCCATGTGCTAGCGAGCACAATAACTTTGACATTGCGTCATTTGCACAATTTTAAAAATTTTTGCAGTTTTCTTCATCACAATTACTTATCTTCATCTATAGCTCAAATGTCTCAAGTTTTAAGTTAATTTGACGAAAAATGACTGATTGGTGATTAAAACTAGGTTTTGCATTTTTTGCGCTCTAGCAAGAAATTTACTTAGGCGGAAATGGGCGTGGCCAATACAAAAACGAAATTATTATGGTTTGGGAGTTATTAGCCAAAATGCATTGACCTTCGCAATAGCGCCACCTAGGTGTTTTTGGGTATGAATTTTTGAATCTAAGTGAATCCCTGCCCTTCAGGCTTTAATTTTAACCAAACCGCAAAACAGGGTATTCAGAGAACTCCAGTTTGATTTTTTATGTGTGAAATATATTTGAGTGTCATCCGCATAACAATTAGGGATAGACTGGTTTATTGGTTGGCCGATTAATCAGGCCGATTTTTAGCAATTTTTCATCATTGGCATCGGCCAATAAGCCTCTTTAGTAAAGCCGATTTAAAGTCAGGCACCTCCTCGGGCAGCTGCTGTTGGGGTCCGGTGGTGAAGGAGTAAAAGGTAAGGCTTCACTTTTGATGTTTCAAAACCCTACAGCTGTATATTTAGTGTGAATTAAAAGTAAAATATGAAATAATACTTGGCTGAGCAAAGAAAAAACGAGCCATAAGAACCGCTGATAACCGGCAGAATGTTGCTAATGTTTGCTAGCTTGTTGGTACATTAGCTGCAGTTTTATAGATTCAATTGTTTTCCTGTATGGGAGTCAGATAAGGGCGAAGAGACTCAGAGCTGCAGCTGTTAGCCTGCACCCCCACTCCTCCTTCCCTCGCAGGGATTGGTGTTGATGTTCTGTGTTCAGAACATTTCTCATTTGGGTCGGTGCAGAGCACGTCTTTTGCTTTGAATGCTTTTATTTGGATTACACAGTGAATGGAAAAAACACTGAAAATGATCGCTATATAAATGCAAGCTTTTGTGATTTTTCTGTTTAGCATGTAATCTGTGAACAGAAACAGCCGAGAGTGTTCTGACTAGACTATTTTTAATTTCTAAGGTTCGTTTCCACTTTAAATCCAACATCAACGGTCAGTAACACTGGTGAATAGTTAGGGTGCACATTAAGAGTGTGATTGTTCAAACATTTCTGTAATGTAATGTGAAATGTGCCGTTCTTCGTTGCTGGAGTTCTCTGTTCTTCCTTCTACAGACTGAATTAAAGATGGATGCTCTCCAAAAATACTGTTTCTCCTGTTTAGTTGCTGTCTGATGGCTCAAATCCAGCAAAGCAGCATTTCATGAAGCCAACACCAAGGAAAGCAAGGTGTGATATCTGCAGGTGGTCAGCTGGGAGCTAAAAAAGGTAAAAAGTAAAACAACACAACCTGAGGGTTCCCCATCTCCAGGCTTCCAAAAAAGCTGCTGCTGAGTCAAGAGCACTAAAGGGTTTTATTAATTGTTTACATGAAGATGTTTAGAAATAGTGAATTAAAAAAGACTGAATGAACTTCAGATGTTGCTGGTGTGTTTTAGCAGGTTGCTATTGCGTTTTCTGCATTATTAAAGGAGTCATCACCTATAATACTGTGGATATCTATGTCCTATTATAGTCTTTTAGGCCATTAAAATAAATTGTATTGGAAAAATAAATTTAAAATGATCGAGATCACACGCGATATTTCGGCTGTGTCGGACGCGTGCAGGACTGAGGGGCGTGTTGATTGGTGGAAGGAAGCAGCTTCAGCATCTTGCTCCAAAATAACAAAAGTTATAACTGAACCCGACCTGGCAGTGACCCACGGGATCCAACAGTACGAGCCCGAGCCTCGCCTCGTGCGTAATGGCTTCCTCGCTTGTTGTTGAGGTTTTTTTCAGCGAAGCGCCGTAAACCGGAAAATGATGGGACGCGGCATTGGAGATCTGTAAAAAGTCTAGATGGGACAAAGCAAGCTAAACAGCCTGGCATCGGCTCATCATGCTGTTGTGAAGATGGAATACACAAACCGAGTGGATTTCTTTTCCCCCGTAACACGGATCAGCAACGGTAAGACATCATTTATGCGTTTCACGTTATGAAATGAGCTTTGTTGTGCTGGTTTGTTCGCTGCTGGCCTCATATTTGGTTATATCTGGCCTTTGTGTCGACATATAGGCAAATCTCATTTTGGAGTGCGCATGCTCATGGGGTGCATGTGACCTGGTTGAAGAAGGCAAGAGTAAACGCTTCAATGTTAAATATCGGCTTCTCGGCCAGTGAAAAATCATTAGGAAGCCATTATAGACATTTATAGACAAGTGTAAAAGTGAAAATTTCAGGTGACTCCTTTAAATCATTATATTATACTTTTTTTCAGTAGAATTTGTCTTTCTATTCTAAAGTTGTACTTATTTTTATATACATGTAAATTTACATCCCTGAAAAACATCTGCTTAATAAATGCTTTGAAACATTATAAACTGACATTTCTTTTTTGCCTGTTTTGTATATTTAGTACTTGGTCAGTTTATTGGTATTTTGGTAAATGTTGCTTTTACCACGGAGCAGTGCACAAAATTAAGATTTAACGATGGGTTAAATTCAGTGTTAAAACGGATTAGGTTCAGGAATGTTGTGCATCTACTGTTATTAGTGATAATTTAGCATTCAGATAAGGTGCCAAACATCGATATCGCCCATTAAACGGGCCCAAAAAACAGCAGCACTTATCGGCCATCAGCTGACCATGACCACCTCATATCGGTATCAGCAATAGAAAAACCTATATCGGTCCAAAACTAACTACAGTGAAAAGATATCCCATACTTTCTAAAAACAGATCCCAGAGGGAGCAGGCACAGTGCGAATAGGAGGGGGCCAAAAACAGATCCTTGGGGAACCCCACACATGAGTGGGGCAGAGGAGGACAAATGGTCACCAAAGCAGACGTAGAATGTACAGTCAGTTACATAGGACCTGAACCAAACTAAAGCTGCACCACTGACCCCCCCGCCAGCGAGACGAGAGTAAAATCCCACGGTCAAATGTATCAAATGCAGACAAGAAGTCCAAACGCACAAGAACACAGTCACCACAATCAGTTGCTAAAAAGATGTCATTAAGAACTTTTAAAAGGGTTGATTCTGTGCAGCGCCGGCACTCCCTACACACGCATCACGCACAGTGCGTAGGGCACCGAGTGGTCAGGGGGGCACCAAGCAATCAGGTTTATGAAAAAATTAACAACATTATATTAATTATAATATTAGCTACTGGACACCATGGACACAGACAACACCGAGAGGACCATTTAACTGGCGTTATTTCACACACAGTTCTTGCAGAAGATAAAATATCCCTAAAGTCATCACACCAACACATGTAGTAAATGTTCCACATTGAGAGACTGTGCTGGTGATTGTCCAGATGGAACTGGCATTTCTACACTATGTTCAAGCTGAGAATGAAAATAGGCCTCATGTCACAACCGCTACACACTCCCCTCTGCATCTATAAACTATCAGACCAATATATTAGAACCATGTTAGCTCAGTTCCCAGTGACTGAACTGGAGGGGAGCTTAAAAACAGTGAGTTGCCCCCTCCTGATAGGACAAACTCTAGAGAAAAGGGGCTAGAGTGAGATTAGCCTTTAGCTGCTGAACACAAGCTGTAGAAGCTCAAGTGTGCTCCAGTGCTAATCTGCACGGTAACGATCACAGGCCCAAATGAGGCCAGGAGACCCATCCCCACTGAATTAATCTATACAGGCCTACAGATTACACTGTCTAAATAAACACATTTATTCAAAACTACCTGCTGATGTATTTATCATTATTGTTATTTATTTATTTTTTATTATTATTACTATTTTAGCCAGAAGTGCAAAACGAGACTTGAGAATAAAGTAGTAAACCTGATCATTCTCACTTTTATCTCCACCAACTTTTTTTTGTGCTTAAATTTATGAGAATTCATGTTTCAATTAATAGGACTAGATCATACACAATCCACTTTTTGGAGCTTTTTATCATCTTATATTGTTATTTCCTAATGAAAAATACCCCCAAAATGGGGTTTGGCTTCATGCATGCATTTTCCTGTCTCCGCTGCTTCTTCCCTTCAGCTCTGGTAAACTCTGCTTAACTATTGCATAAGTCTGGATGGGGTATTGTTACATCATTAGGCTCCGCTCCTCCTCATCTAGTTAGTCTTGAATTGAACCCACAATCACTGAGTGGAATGTGTCAGAGTGAATCTGCAGCAAGTGTTATTCTGTGGTCTCTGGGTCTGAAGCCATACTATTGTGGAATTCATACGCATGAAGGCGGGATTTCATCAAATCCAAGCATCTTATTTCTGGGTTAAAAGGAATGGCTCATGAAAATAACTTTTATTTCATAAACAAATGACATCTCAGTAGTGCCAAAGGTTATATTTTATTATATATTGTGGCTACCGTTGCTCTGGAAGGAGTAAAATAGCATGGAACAGGTGCTATAGGACACAAAGAAGCTAATTATGTTTTGTATCAAACTAGAAATATCTGATTTTCTATCTAACTTCACCAGGAGACAATAGTGGAATAAAATAAACTTGTAACTAACAGACTGTTGTACATATTAGCTTCCAAACTAAAAACGTAGGAAAAACCAAAGAGAATAATTTCTGTGGTTTATAGAGCTGACAGAGGAATTTCAGATGTATTTTAGCAGCTAGCTGGACACAATGTTTAAATAACTAGAAACAATTTGAGACTGTTAAAAAATAGATGCAGCTGCTGTGATCAAACTGCAGGCTAACAGATTTCATTTAAGAACAAACCTGCTTGAAATTACATCTCCGCATTTGACCCATCCCCGTGGTGGGGAGCGGTGAGCTGCAGCTGTGGCCGCGCTCGGGAACTATTTGGTGGTTTAACCCCCCAATCCAACCCCTTAGTGCTGAGTGTCAAGCGAGTCAAAGTCTTTGGTATGACCCGACCGGGAATCGAACCCTGATCTCCCAGTCCCGGGGCGGACACTCTACCACTAGGCCACCAGAGCTGGTCTGTTTCCCTCTTGATTGAGTGTCTAGCTGTCTGAGTTTGATTTGTGTATGTGCTCCTGTGAGCTTTCATGCTCTCGTATATGAAAATAATGGGGCTTTAAGGGTTACTGGATGCCGTTAATCTCTAAAGCATGCTCAGCGGAAAAGAGAAGAGGAGCAGAGAGAAGTGGGTCAATACACACTACAATCAGCTGCCTTCAACGTGACTAAAGAGGTGAAAGACGAGATGTTGTCTGATCTCTTTGTAGCGTTTGACCAAAAAGGTTTAAAATTTTCAATTAAAGTAAAAAACAATGTCAACTTGTGAAAAAGTCCAATTTAAACAATGGTGGTCTGTAGTTTTCCTAATAATTGTAGCTGAATCTCAAGTTGAAGGGTGTGTTTTACTGTTTCTAAGTTAGTGAATGTTAGCTTGCAGCTTATGAGGAGTTATATTAAAAATAGGTGTGGCCAATAATGCACTGTTTGTAGACATATCAACAGGTTTAGTAAGAAGAAGAATTATGTTTACAGAAAACGGTCATACCTGCAGCTTCCAGTAGAGCTTCGAGTCGGGCTTGTGTCTCTGGATCTACAGTCCTCAGATCTACTCCATCTGTGGCGCTGGACAAAAGCAACTCTGACGCAGTCTTCATTATGGGGTTGTCCAGGTCTTCCTGGTCTAAAATGAAGGATTCCACCTGTAGGAAAGACAGAAATACTCATTTTTGACTACAATGATTTTGAAGATAAACATGTTCAGTAAGATGGCTTAAAAAGCAGACCAGGAAAATGCTGCATCATCATCTGGCTTACTGCTCAAAAAATAGAATCAATCACAAAAGATTCATTTAATAGTCAACGTCGTTTATTATATGAAGACTTTTTTTAATCTTGCCTGCTGCGGCACCACGGCTGCTTTCTGCTCAAGGCACAAGCGCAGCAGTGGCCAACCGAGTGGCCACCCTTGCAAGTTCATCTTGTCAAATAAACACGTTTCCACCACAGCTACTACTGTTATTACTAGGGCTGGGTAAAAAAATCAATTTAATCAATTCTGGATCGATTTCATATAAATTTTGCAAAATCGATTCATAAAGCCTAAGATCGATTTTTCACCTTGAACCAGAGTGGCCCTCTGACTCGTTTTGCTGCAAAGACTACAAATCCCATGATGCTTTGCGGCGGTACCACGTCACTCGAAGCGCCCCCTCCTTTCTGTTTACAGTCGTTAGCATCGGTGCTAATAGTTATTTCAGCGTCTGCAGCGTTACCCTCCTCAGTCTGGGACAAACTGAAAACACTCCTCTTACTCAGCGCCAAGTTTACTCAGCGCCAAGTTTACTCAGCGCTTTGTCACCTTTAAAGCCCAGAAATGGAGATTCGGTAACTTCTTCGCGGGCCGCGGCGGACATAAAGTGCAGACAGATTGAAATTCAGTGAAGTGACGAGCTCAAGTCAGTTTGTGGCGCTGCAGTTTCTATCTGTCCTCCCCAATACACTGACCCTACTCCATGCTCAGGCTGCTTAAATGCTCTGCATATTCAGCAGCACAAACCTGTGAGAGCAACTGTTGTTGTCTGTGATGAAGATGAACAAAAACAACACAGGAGTCTCGCTGATTAACTCCTCCCTCAGCTCAGATAGAGAGAGAGAGAGAGAGAGAGAGAGATGCAGGTCTCTGGCTTGAACAGGAGAGCAAACTGAGCTTGAATTATTGTGTTTTTATGCACTTTTTCTGCTCCAAAGCATGAATGTTAATAGCTGAGATATTGTATTTTCATTTAGGAGAATTACTAGTTTTTGTTGTTGGCCTGTTAAAAAAGATTTAACTGACTTAAAAACAGTAACTGGAAAGGCTACAGATAGAAGAATAGTTCCCTCAGTGGGGAAGGTTTGGTGTCACAGCAGCAGTGATTCTAGCCTAGTGAACTAGACCAAATTCTTGCTTTGCAGAGTTTTTTATATATTCACATATATAGGATGGCTTGCCAGGCTACAATGATTCATTACAGGAGCAAAAAAGGAGAGTAAATGTTCAAAATAAAGAGTAAACAACAAGAAAACAAAATAGATATACTTAAAATTCAAAAGATTAAAAATTCAAAAATGTTGAATATATATACACATTTTAAGGAATAAAAAGACTTTAAAAATTAGACAAAATAAGTAACCAATACCACTGATGTGTGTTGTATTTCAAATTTACTTGCTGAGCTCGTCTAAACGATAGAAACGTTGTTTTCTACCTCAACATTTTAATTATTTCAGACCAGACTTAATTGAATCGAATCGTGATTAATCGATTCAGAGCCTTATGAATCGAAATCAAATCGATTTAGGAAATTGGTCGCAATACCCAGCACTAGTTATTACAAGGAGCTGTTATATTAAACCTGGAAGTTGGATTAAAAAACATTTTCTGGCTTAGGAGGGTGTTCCAGTTCATCATTTCCACTCGGAAGTTAGAATTTCCAAGTATGGAATAAACTGGAACGAACCGGGTAAAGCATCAACTCTGAAAACACTAGCCACAAATTTGCACCGGTAATATTTAACTATTTATTTATTTGCTTTGTTTTTTACTAATTCATTTGGGGTTGATTGTTGCACTTTATGACCCAAGTTCTATAACGGTTTCTTTATCTTTGGGCAATCAAGTCAGAAAATTCATTCACAAAAATTGAGAAGTTACTTAAAGATAATTAAATATTTAGCACTTTGAGGTACATCCTTGTTTTCCTACCTAAAATAATCATTTGTGGCAGCCCTAGAGTAATGTAATCTTTGCATCTCGCAATGATAAATACAGTGTGGAGGAAACTTGGTAAATGTGTCAACACAGTGGATTTCCTACAACTTTCACAGAACAATCTCTGGGCGGAGGGACACGAATTTTCATAGCTGAATAAAAACACACTAGGCACATTAACAGTCAGACGAACCTAACACAGCTACACTTACTAACACTTGTCTGTATGAGCATGACAGTCAGAAAGCTGAGCAAATGTCCTGTAAAATAATTAAAGAGCAAACTGCAGGTTAATTTTTTTTCTAATTCATATAAAATGCTGTCCAAAAAATACTATTTTAAACGTTTCTTGTGGGTATTTCGTTTTAAAATACATAACGGCACAGTGTTTTGAGAAAAATGTGGCCTTTCTCAGCAAAGCTTCTAAAAACGCTCTTTTTTCTAAATCTTAACCTCTGACGTAACCAGAGGGAGTTATAAGCTAGGCGCTGCCTCAGCTCAGTGTAGAGAGTGGGGAGTTTTAGGGTAGAGAGTAGGGCTGCACGATTATGCTAAATGAACTGTGTAACACTTTAACTTACAGGTCGTCAAGGCTGCAGACACTGATATACGTCCAGAGACGTGATGTTTGTTTGGTCTATATGCCATCACTCCTCTCTGGAGCTATCACATCAAGGTCTTGGACGTAAGACTTTCGTATCCCTTTCTCAAAAAAAGTTCACATTTCCTGAATCGTGAAAGCCTTTTACAAATATAACCTGAATGTATAATCATACTGTTTGAATCATCGTTATGTGAAATTTGAATCATCATATTATATAATGAATGATGGGGAAAATAAATGTTCCTGTATTTCATATCTTTAATTACACATTTAGGATTCATTCAAGTAATGCTAATCATCATCAGATAAACATTTACTAATAATAGTATTGTGTTTGAATGTTAATTCACACTGACATTAAGTTAATAAGGTTCCTTCAGTTCCTAAAGGAGTTCCTGCAAGCTCCTGAAACAACCAAGTCCTGACTAGGTCACCTCCTCTCAAAGGGTTGAGCCTAAGACAACAAGCTATGCTTCCTTGGTTTGGCCGTCCAGGGAAAAGCAACGCTTGATAATTAATTATATAAGGAACCATCCTCTTCTTTTTGATCGAGATCAAAATTATTACATGAATTATTACATTTTATTGATCCATCTTTAAATATGTGGCAATGACCCTCACGCTACACCGTAGAACCTATCAAAGACTAGCATTGGATGAAAGTTGACAAAAATGCCTCCGTTTTGAGCCATAATTTATGGACGTACTCCAAAAATTGTGGCCAAAGCATTGATTTGTTCGGGAAAGTTTGAGTTACTTATTTAATTTCTCTAAGCAGCCTCTAAGGTCATGTGACTCAGAAGCCCATTTTATAAGACACACCATGCCGGCAAATCAGCGTAATATTACCGCAACGTGTTTCTTATGAACGCGCCATGGCGGCATGACGTTGCGTGAATTTTGCGGCATTTGTGCCGCCACGCTTGGTAGTAATATTGCGGTAATATTGCGGCTTCGTCGGTCTTAAAAACACACATTAAGCCTTGGCGCAAAAGAGGGAGGTGTCATGACCATGTGATGAATTAATGCTGTGCTCCGGCCAGGAACTATAATGAAAATGAAAGGAAACACGCGCTTAAGTTTCACTTTTGTGAACAGAATCAGCTGAGATGATCATTTGGAGCGTTGCGGAGCTCCAGGAGCTTTTCTCCGTTAGATCTGCAGCTCAGATCATCTGACAGCTCACAGGGATGGTGGAGGACACACACCTGTAGCTGGTTGTTAAAATAAAAACTTAACGAGTGCAGCTTCGATCGCAATAAAAGGCAAGTTATGTCCAAGATACATGGAAGTCCGCGACAGTGCAGAGACCACCCCCGTACCTCCTTTATTCCGCCATCTCGTAATCTTTTATAAAACGGACATGATTGCGCAACATTACCGCCACGGTCTGAGCTCTTATAAAATGACCTTAGGCTCCCTGATGCCGCATCAGCTTTGCGGCAAATTGGCGGCATTGTTTTATAAAAGAGGTTAGAGTGAGAACTCCAGAGCTCTTTCCAGACAAAAAAAAACTAAACAAAAATCTGCTACGACCACATCTTTCAGAGTACATGTGTAAATTTCTCAAAAACAGTAGGTTTTTTGTCATGTTTGATGGGATGTCTTCGTTTTAGCTGTAGCTGCCACAGTTCTTGCGCTATGAGCCTCAGCATTTTCTGCTCTTAAACTTGTTAGTGATTTTTGCTCCTAAATGTTCAAATCTATACAGCTCATTTTGACATTTAAGCTCAATTTAAGCATCAGTTCAGCTATCAGTTTCAGAATTCAGCATTCAAACGCATTTCTGCAAGAAATGCAATTTATCTAGTTAAAATTGATTTTATTTATTTATTTACAGGGCTTCCCCCAGTGCTATATTGGCCTGGCGGGCCGCTGGCTTTGCATGCCCCCCCCAGGCTAAGCGTCACTTATTTATTTATTTTAGAGTTTTTTTAATGCACCAAACTAACATTTAAGATGTTAAATTTAGCGCTGAAACAAATATTCAAATGTTTTGATTTAAAAAATTCCTCAAATCATTATTTACTGATTCGAGGCTTTGTTAAATGCGCGCACCACAGCCGGACTCTAATTTACATGGACACATTTTACTGGAGCACAACGTTGGATATCACCGGTGATCACGACAGAATGGAGGACAATGGAGAAAACGATAAAGACAAAAACTCTTGCAAAAGGCAAAGGCGGTCCAAAGTTTGGGACCATTTTAAACTCAGAAGAAGTGAAAACACCGTCGAGTGTCTCCACTGTAAAACGGAGTTGTCTTACCATAACAGAACATCTTTATCGTTGAACAGGAAACCGCTTCAGTCAGCCAAATCCACGACCAGGTAGGCTAATGCTAATACGTAGCACACACGCTAACTTTCGCTTCACATAGGGACAGGAAAAAACACGTTAATCGTGTTCACATTAAAGTAAGACTGAATAAACTCTACAACTGAAAGAAGAATCCCCATTATCCTGTTTATGCAGATGGCTGCAGTGAACAGGGTGAGAGGTCAGGTGTATTTTCCATTATCTGAATTGTATTTTTTTGTGTCTGGTAAAACCATATTTCAAGATTGTGCCTTTTTGTAAGACAAATAAGTATTGTTAGTAAATGGTTTATAACACCACAAACTAGTAATAGAATAGAATAGACTTTATTGATCCCACAGTGGGGAAATTCACTTGTCACAGCAGCACCATCACTCAAAAGGTAATTAGAAGATAAAAAAAAAAACAAGGATACATGTATATACACATAATGCAATGTTATAAACGGTATACGGTATAACTGGTAGGATTTTGGCCTATGATATAAAATTATACACTACCGGCTAACCGGATGCGCTTGATGATGAGGTCATCGAGGAGCGCAACAGGTTAGCGCTTCAACGGAGCAACATGGCGAGTGGAATATGCCAGCCTAAATCAGGAGAAGACGCAGCTGAAGCTTATGGCGCCGTGAGAAGGTCTGAACTTTTAGTTTTATTTTAAAACCCACGGCCACGTAGCGGCAATGCATTAAAACAGTGGTTCTCAATTAGTGGGGCGCGCCCCCCAAGGAGGGCGCGGGAGAAGAGCTGGGGGGGCGCAGCGGACGCACCCGACCCCCCCTCCACCCACCCCGCTCGGAGCCTCCCCACGGAGAATACAAGGGTATTCCAACCTCCACTGTCAGTCCAATAAATGAGGATCAGACTGATTTGTGAACACAGAAAAAGTCCAAACATGAATTTTATTAAATGGAAAGGCAGTGCATGTGTTAGATGGACGAGAAATTTAGATTTTTCTTTATATTTGTTGTTTTTTAGAGTGACGTATGAACGGCCTGAATTAAACACGGTTATGTTAAAAAGAAGCCTCATCTTTGTTTCCCTGCGGTGCCCACCATTGTGGTATTTTATTTAAATAAAATGCTTTTTTTAACATAACTTCCTTTCTTTCATGTATGAGAAATTGAAAGAATCGCTGCTGCATTTGGACGCGCTAAGCTGGGCGCATTTGCTCGCAGCCAGAGGCCGCATGATCCATTTTCCCTTCACTTTCATTTTAAAAATAATAATAATAAACATTCAATAAAACCGTTAAATATCCATTCATTTTAATTAATATTTAGTCCAAACAAGCTGACCAGAGAGCCCCAGTAACATAGAAACAATGCAATTAAACAATTTCACTTAAATTGTCAACATTTCACCTGCTGTGGCCCGAACGCACATTCCTTCTGCTCCTGCGTAAACCTGATGGTCACCTGCTTGTGGGTAATCAATAGGGGTGGGTGCATTTCATCGATGTGGCGATGCATCGCAAAGCTTCACGTGAGGATTCAGAATCGATTGATGAACGTCGATGTTTAAAAAAATAAATAACGTGAAAGCTTTGTTGCAAAGCCGGTACTGAAAAGAAAATACATGTAACCGGAGCCTTAACAAATGTAAGTTATTTGTTTTTGTGTAAGGAAGATGCTTTTTACTGGCGCACAATGTGGTAATCTAGGTGCTGTGGAGGAAAATAGAGGAACCAGCAGAAACGGTCCAAAGTTTGGGATCAAACGGGCAGATTGGCTAATGCTAAGCTAGCGGATAGCAGACTCACGCCGTGGGTTCCAAAAGAACACGATGATCTTGGAACTAAGAATAACTAAACTCTACAAGCGGAAGAAAAGTCCCACCATCCTGTTTATTCGTAGCTGTCTGCAGCGCTATGGAGCAGAGCCACAGCAGCTACCAGGACTCACGTTGTTGTTGCTACGAGATTGCGCAACACACCGCTCCAGGGCTATGGCAAGCCGTTGTAGTATATAATTCACAAACACTTCTATCTGTGAACGTAATTTAAACTGGATTATTGCCAACCCGTACATNTAGAATAGAATAGAATAGACTAGAATAGAATAGAATAGAATAGAATAGACTAGAATAGAATAGAATAGAATAGAATAGAATAGAATAGAATAGAATAGAATAGAATAGACTATAATAGAATAGAATAGAATAGAATAGACTATAATAGAATAGACTAGACTAGAATAGAATAGAATAGAATAGAATAGAATAGAATAGAATAGAATAGAATAGACTAGAATAGAATAGAATAGAATAGACTATAATAGAATAGACTAGACTAGACTAGAATAGAATAGAATAGAATAGAATAGAATAGAATAGAATAGAATAGAATAGAATAGAATAGGTCACCTTCGTTTGTCCTGCTGCTTTATATTGCAGCAACGTAATACACAACACAATGAAATATAATGATCTATAAAACAGAAAATAACATTACACATATTATTTTAGAGAAACTACATTCTAACTTTAAAGCCTACACATACACTTACAAAATAAACATTTGAGTCCAAACAAAAGGGAATGAATCAAAATGTTTAAAATGATATGTTCCATATGATATGTTTTAGATCAACCAAATCACTCAAAACAAAGACATTATTCGTCACTTCTCCAGCGTAGCTGCTACCACATGACCAGATTTATAGTGGTTTTCTCCACGTTTAACGCTTCTTTTATCGTTCTAGAACAGTGGTTCTCAATTAGTGGGGCGGGGCGCGGGAGAAGAGCTGATGGTCACCTGCTTGTGCGTAATCAAGTGTCTCTATGGAGCTGCTGAAGAGCTAACGAGGTTCTGGACTTTTGCCTCAGACAGACTCATGGCAAGGCACGGCAGTTTTATTTATACAGCGCATTTCCTACCCGAAGGCAACTCAAAGCGCTTCATGGCTCATGGCTGTTAAAATGTGATGATTCAGAGCTCCGCTGACACGCTGGATCCAAAGATCCAAGCAGCTACTGGAGTAACGAGTTCTACTTCAGCCAGAGTTTTAAAGTCAGGAAACATTTCACCAAATGAAATAACCAGAAGTCTACCAGACTCTCTGAAAGAAGGGTTTCCACTTTCCAGATCTGGAAGCTCTCGACATTGCGCTCTGGTGCGCAGATCTGTCAGACGCGCTCTGAGCTCCTATTGTGCGCCGCTTTGTGCGCACTGCCAGATGCGGAGAATAATGCAGATGCTTTGATGGAAATCTTTCCATGATGTTACCTCCACGATGGATTCTTCTGTGGGCAACAAGGTCATTCCCTGCACTTTCCCCCACCGCCTGACATTCGCCGACGGACTATCAGCGCGTTAGTATGGCAAGCCGATTTAACATTTAAGCAGACTGGATGACGTGTATTCAGATATCTATAATTCTGTTGTTCCTAGCAGAAATTAACATTCCAGAAATCCATAAAACAATCTTACTGTACACCAGTGGTTCTCAAATACTTTCGGTGAAGCCTCCCCTAGGATACATAAATTTTTTCGCGCCCCCCTCCCAATGTGCGGGGGTGGGGGGGGGTAGGTCGGGGGTGTTGCACAATGTTCATTGTGTACAGGAAGATTGTTTTATGGATTTCTGGATTTCTTTTTAACATAACCGTGTTTAATTCAGGCCGTTTATACGTCACTCTAACAAACAACAAATATAAAGCGAAACAAAAAGTAAGAAAAATCTAAATGTCTCTTCCATCTAACACATGCACTGCCTTTCCATTAAATAACATTCATGTTTGGACTTTTTCTGTGTTCACAAATCAGTCTGATCCTCATTTATTGGACTGACAGTGGAGGTTGGAATACCCTTGTATTCTGCGTCGGGGAGGCTTCGAGCGGGGTGGGGTGGGTGGAGGGGGGGGGTGTCCGCTGCGCCCCCCCAGCTCTTCTCCCGCGCCCCACTAATTGAGAACCACTGCTGTACACAATGAACATTGTGCAACACCCCCGACCCCCCCCCGCACATTGGGAGGGGGGCGCGAAAAAATCTATGTATCCTAGGGGGGCTTCATCGAAAGTATTTGAGAACCACTGCATTAAAACCACTGCTTGCTAGCCTAACGTAGTGGCGGTGTACCTTTGGAATTCACCAAAGACTTACGTCTGAAACTGTACGTCGCCTCCGTAACGTCTGCCACATGTGCTTGCTAATTACGCCGTCACTAAAACATTTGCTCTCTGTTCGTCGTCTATGATGAACTGAACAGTTATTTTTAAAATAACTACGTTAAATCTCTGTTTTTAGTAGTTATCGCTCCCATAAGCCTGCTTCAGACTGGCCAAAGTGTTTAAACACCGCAGGAATCATTTTACAGCAGATAAAATCCTTAAAGATTGAATAAAAATAAATGGCCTAAATAAAATAAAAAAAATTGATGGCACAACTACCGCGCACAACACCTGAATCTGATGACAAACAGTTTTTAGGCATCTAAAAGGCATTAGGTTTAACAAGTGTTAATGTGTTTAATTCACGTTTCAATGGTTTGATTGCTTCAATATAAATTATTCTGTGTAATTCTGTCATTTTTATGGGTTTATTCCTTCAGTTTAACTAAAAAGTAACATTAAAACCTCCGTGTTGCCAGTGCGCCCCGCCGTGGGTCATGGATCAGCCGATCTGAGCGCAGCTCAACAAAAGTGAAGGAAATTGGATAAACATCCAACCTAATTGTAAAATTATTGACAAAAAACGCAGCAAAGCATCATTTTACCTGTAATTAGCCTTTCACCGCGCCCCGCTCCCCTTAGTTACTGTTGCTAAGTCCGACAATAAGTGAATCAAATACTGCAGCTTGGCATAATTCATCACGTGATTGTGACACCACCCTCTGTTGCGCCAAGGCTTAATGTGTGTTTATAAGACACACAGTTGAGGTAATATTACGCTGATTTGCCGGCACGGTGTGTCTTATAAAGGGTCTTGGATAGTCTGGGAGGCGGACCTCCGCCCAGCCGCCATCGGGGGGAGCACTCATGCTTGGCTGTTGCTGGTTGAGCTCGATGAGGAGGTTCTGAAGGGAAACGAAGGAGACACGACTACTATCGAGGCTACTGCTTAGTAGTATAAATTAGGCTTAGATTCATCATCTTGTTTGGAGTTGTCGGATAGGAACGGTTGCTATGATGTGTGATTGGACAATAGCCGTTTTGGGGGTGGGGCCGGTGAAAGGCTAATTATTCACTCCTCAAGTAAAACTTAACTTTTATGAGCAAAAGAAAAACATGAAAGATGAATAAACAAATCAGGAAAGCAGAAAGAAATGTTATTTTTGTTTTTACATTTTTCACTTCAGCTCAAACTATTTAGAATTTTGTGTTTTCATCACATTTAGCTTGTATTTTGTTGCATTGCTTGAAAAAAGAACAAACATAAAAACTATTTGAGATATTTTGCATTTCTTTAAATAGGTTTTGAACATTAAATGTTATTTAAGTGGCATTCTATACTTTTTAGAATTATTTGTTCTGCAATTCATTTGGTATGTGATATTGTCCAGAAACAGTCATTTAGACATGCAGAAACAGAAGAAAAGAATATATCGTGATATATATCGTTACCGCGATATAAATTTTAGGCCATACTAGGGGTGGGTGCATTTCATCGATGCGGCGATGCACCGCAAAGCTTCACGTGAGGATTCAGAATTGATTAATGAACGTTGATACGCAAAAAAATAAATAACGTGAAAGCTTTGTTGCAAAGCCGGAACTAAAAAAAATACACGTAACCGCAGCCTTAACAAATGTAAGGTATTTGTTTTTGTGTAAGGAAGATGCTTTTTACTGGCATACAATGTGGTAATCTAGGTGCTGTGGAGGAAAATAGAGGAACCAGCAGAAACGGTCCAAAGTTTGGGATCAAACGCGCAGCTACGGGCAGATTGGCTAATGCTAAGCTAGCGGATAGCAGACCTACGCCGTGGGTTCCAAAAGAACAAGATGATCTTGGAACTAAGAATAACTAAACTCTACAAGCGGAAGAAAAGTCCCACCATCCTGTTTATTCGTAGCTGTCTGCAGCGCTATGGAGCAGAGCCACAGCAGCTACCAGGACTCACGTTGTTGTTGCTACGAGATTGCGCAACACACCGCTCCAGGGCTATGGCAAGCCGTTGTAGTATATAATTCACAAACACTTCTATCTGTGAACGTAATTTAAACTGGATTATTGCCAACCCGTACATTACAGACATGCCACCATTACATTACCAGTAGAAATGAAATGTTATTCAATATCTCAAAAGCTGTAAGACAGTTGAGGTGATAACATGTTGTTTTGCATGTTATTGAACTGTTTTCTAATAATGTTCTGTTGTTGAATAAAGTAAAGGAAGGAGAGAGAAAATGTTTCCCTAGCAGGTTTTAAATGTTTAAAGCTTTCCCTGATCGAAGTTAAGTTGGTCAAAGTGCAAATATTTACACAAGTCATACAGTCATAAAATAAGATTTTGTCTTTGAAAAATAGTTAAATGTAAAAAAAAGTATTTACTTACTGAGAGTAGTTTTAGAGGAACTGAGTTAATTGATAGGTTATTTATTTACAAATATAGACAAAGAAGAAGACAATCAATCTCGTATGAAAAAAACATTAAAAATGTCAATAATCGAAGAATCGAAGCATCGAAGCTCCCATAATCGAAATCGAATCGTGAAGTACCCTTTTTGGAACACCCCTAGTAATCAAGTGTCTCTATGGAGCTGCTGAAGAGCTAACGAGGTTCTGGACTTTTGCCTCAGACAGACTCGTGGCAAGGCACCAGTTTTATTTATACAGCGCATTTCCTACCCGAAGGCAACTCAAAGCGCTTCATGGCTCATGGCTGTTAAAATGTGATGATTCAGAGCTCCGCTGACACGCTGGATCCAAAGATCCAAGCAGCTACTGGAGTAACGAGTTCTACTTCAGCCAGAGTTTTAAAGTCAGGAAACATTTCACCAAATGAAATAACCAGAAGTCTACCAGACTCTCTGAAAGAAGGGTTTCCACTTTCCAGATCTGGAAGCTCTCGACATTGCGCTCTGGTGCGCAGATCTGTCAGACGCGCTCTGAGCTCCTATTGTGCGCCGCTTTGTGCGCACTGCCAGATGCAGAGAATAATGCAGATGCTTTGATGGAAATCTTTCCATGATGTTACCTCCACGATGGAGTCTTTTGTGGTCAACAAGGTCATTCCCTGCACTTTCCCCCACCGCTCGACATTCGCCGACGGACTATCAGCGCGTTAGTATGGCAAGCCGATTTAACATTTAAGCAGACTGGATGACGTGTATTCAGATATCTATAANCTCTACAAGCGGAAGAAAAGTCCCACCATCCTGTTTATTCGTAGCTGTCTGCAGCGCTATGGAGCAGAGCCACAGCAGCTACCAGGACTCACGTTGTTGTTGCTACGAGATTGCGCAACACACCGCTCCAGGGCTATGGCAAGCCGTTGTAGTATATAATTCACAAACACTTCTATCTGTGAACGTAATTTAAACTGGATTATTGCCAACCCGTACATTATAGACATGCCACCATTACATTGTTACCAGTAGAAATGAAGTGTTATTCAATATCTCAAAAGCTGTAAGACAGTTGAGGTGATAACATGTTGTTTTGCATGTTATTGAACTGTTTTCTAATATGTTCTGTTGTTAAATAAAGTAAAGGAAGGAGAGAAAAAATGTTTCCCTAGCAGGTTTTAAATGTTTAAAGCTTTCCCTGATCGAAGTTAAGTTGGTCAAAGTGCAAATATTTACACAAGTCATACAGTCATAAAATAAGATTTTGTCTTTGAAAAATAGTTAAATGTAAAAAAAAAAGTATTTACTTACTGAGAGTAGTTTTAGAGGAACTGAGTTAATTGATAGGTTATTTATTTACAAATATAGACAAAGAAGAAGACAATCAATCTTGTATGAAAAATGCATTAAAAATGTTAATAATCGAAGAATCCTGGCACCAGTGATCGAATCGAACCAACAACCATTATAATCGAAGCATCGAAGCTCCCATAATCGAAATCCAATCGTGAATTACCCTTTTTGGAACACCCCTAGGCCATACCACATATTCCTACCACAAACTAGTCATACTTTAAAACTTCCTGACAACTTTTTTTTTTTTTACAAAAGCACCGTGGACTTGTCTGTTGTCAGCTGTTCCATCTTTACTGTCTTCAGAATCTCAGTGTAACTTAGCAGAGGGCAACTATTTCATTTCTAGCCCTTCACAAATTGACGGTCTAGTTCATAGTGTTACTTCCTCTTTACGTGTGGCATTAGACAATGTTGCCCCTTTAAAAAAGAAGGTCATTAAGCACAGGAAGTTGGCTCCCTGGTTTAATTCTGAACTGCGTACTTTAAAACAAACCTCTAGAAAATTGGAGAGAACATGGCGCTCTACACACCGGGAAGAGTTCTACTTATCCTGGAAAAATAGTCTAGTGCTTTATAAAAATAAGCTTCGACAAGCTAGAACTGCATATTATTCGTCACTAATTGAGGAGAATAAGAATAATCCTAAATTTCTTTTCAGTACAGTTGCTAAACTTACACAGAATCATAGCTCTGAGCCAGCTATTCCCTTAGCCTTCAGCAGCAACGACTTTATGGAATTCTTCACTAATAAAATAGATTCTATTAGAAACAAAATCATCAGCATCCTCCCCAACACGACTTCTTCTTCCTCAGTAAGTGAGGCAGCATCTGAGGTAACTGTAGAACCTCATCTGTGTTTGAACTGTTTTGATGCAGTTGAGCTTTCAGAGTTATCAAAAATATTAGCTTCATCTAAACCTTCAACTTGTATTTTAGACCCAATCCCAACCAAATTATTTAAAGAAGCATTTCCTTTGGTTACTGCCCCCATTTTAGATATAATTAACCTATCCTTAGTAAATGGATACGTACCGCAGGAGTTTAAGGTTGCTGTAATTAAACCTCTACTTAAGAAACCTTCTCTGGATCCAGATGACCTAATGAATTATAGACCAATATCTAATCTCCCATTTTTATCTAAAGTCCTTGAGAAAATAGTGGCCAGTCGAGTATGTGAGCATCTAAACACTAATGATCTGTTTGAGGAATTTCAGTCAGGTTTTAGAGAGTATCACAGCACTGAAACCGCATTAGTGAAAGTTACAAATGATATTCTCACGGCCTCAGATAAGAATCTTGTGTCTGTTCTGGTCTTGTTGGACCTCAGTGCTGCTTTTGACACAGTCGATCACAATATTCTCTTAGAAAGGCTTGAACATGTTGTAGGGATCAAAGGAACAGCGCTAGGCTGGTTTAAATCTTATTTATCTGACAGATTTCAGTTTGTTCATGTACATGAGAAATCTTCTTCATACTCTAGAGTTACTTGTGGAGTACCACAGGGTTCAGTACTTGGACCAATTCTTTTCACTATATATATGCTTCCAATTGGTAAAATCATTAGACAACATGGGATAAACTTCCACTGTTATGCTGATGATACTCAGTTATATTTATCCATAAACCCTGATGAACCTAATCAGTTAGGTAGATTACAGGCTTGTCTTGAAGACATAAAAATCTGGATGACTCTAAACTTTCTGCTGTTAAATCCAGACAAGACTGAAGTTATCATCTTTGGACCAGAACCTCAGAAAAGGAAACTGCTTAGTCAATCACCTAATCTAAACGGTATTAAATTAGCCTCCGAGAACAAAGTAAAGAACCTCGGTGTAATCTTTGACCAGGACATGTCATTCAAATCCCACGTTAAACAGGTTTGTAGGATTTCCTTTTTCCACCTTCGGAATATTGCTAAGATTAGAAGCATCCTTTCCAGGAGTGATGCTGAAAAACTGGTTCATGCATTCATTACCTCAAGGTTGGATTACTGCAATTCATTACTATCAGGAGGTCCACAGAATGTAGTCAAAAGTCTTCAGCTGGTCCAAAATGCTGCAGCTAGAGTTCTGATGAGAATTAAAAAGAGAGACCACATCTCTCCTGTTTTAGCTTCCCTACATTGGCTGCCTGTTAAATTCAGAATAGATTTTAAGATCCTCCTTCTCACATATAAAGCTCTTAATAATCAAGCTCCATCATACATCAGTGATCTGATTGTTCCATATGTTCCTAACAGAGCACTTCGCTCTCAGACTGCAGGTTTACTGGTGGTTCCTAGAATATCTAAAAGTAGGATGGGAGGCAGATCTTTTAGCTATCAGGCTCCTCTACTGTGGAACCAGCTCCCAGCATTAGTGCGTGAGGCAGACACCTTGTCTACTTTTAAGACTAGGCTCAAAACTTTTCTATTTGATAGGGCTTATGGTTAAATTCTGATGTTAGCCCAGGTTTAGACGAGTGGGGAGCAGAGGGAGGTGGAGTGTACAGAGGGGACTACTGTCGTTAAAGACTTCTCCCTGGCCCTGCCTCCCACATGCCTCCATCTAAAAGGCTAGGTTATCCTGAGTTATCTCTGTAGTTATGCTGCTATAGGCTTAGACTGCTGGAGGACATACTGACCACTTTCCACACTCTGCTACTCTCTTCTACCACCACTCTCTAACTGCATTATTTCCTGTTATTCCAGCTGTTAACTTTATTTTCTCTCTAAGTGTTTTTCTCCCCAGAAGAAGCTACACTGGCGTTCTGCTGAGCTGTGGTGGCCTCATGGAGGGGGCCATCGGCTGGCACACTGCTGCCAACCACCTAACATTCTCCCTTTCCTGATATTACATCTTACTTTCTTTAACATAGAATGTGCTACTATTAGTTCACCTATTGAATTAATTATAGATTCACTCAGATAAAGACAATAAAGTTTCTCTTACTCTTACTAAATAGAACTTCTACTAAGAAATCACAGTGTAGCCATAGAAACACTACTTGATATATGTGGTGTGTGTGTGTGTGTGTGTGTGTGTGTGTGTGTGTGTGTGTGTGTGTGTGTG
>SSNS01000421.1:368148-395236 GCA_006937985.1 Aphyosemion australe
GTGTGTGTGTGTGTGTGTGTGTGTGTGTGTGTGTGTGTGTGGGTGCGGGGTGTGCCTGTGCCTGCTCTGTCTTCTCAACCCCCAGTGAGCCGTAGCGGATGGCTGCTCATACTGAGCCAGGATCCTCTGGAGGTTTCTTCCTGTTAAAAGGGAGTTTTCCTTCCCACTGTCGCTAAATGCTTGCTTAGTATGAGGATTGTACCAACACAATGACACTAGTCAGTGTCTTGATGCAATCTGCTGGGTTCCTTATATAGGAAACTTTTTTACTGATTGGCTTATGAACTGAACTGCATTGGAATGTTTACTTTGTGAAGTGCCTTGAGACGACTCTTGTCGTGATCTGGCGCTATATAAATAAACTGAATTGAATTGAATTGTCTACCATGAACTTGAAATGGTTATCCATGCCTTTATCTCCTCCCGTCTAGATTACTGTAACACCCTTTTCACATGTTTTAACAAAAAAGCCCTTGAGCGCCTTCAGTTGGTCCAGAACTCTGCAGCGAGGCTCCTAACTGGAGCAAACAGAAGAGCTCACATCACTCCTATTCTGATGTCTATGCACTGGTTACCCATTAACTTTAGAATTCAATTTAGGATCCTTACTAGGGCTGAACGATATATCGTTATCATATCTATATCTAGATATGAACTTTCAAGATATGACTATTGAAAAATGATAGACTATATAGATTTCCCCTCTCCACGCTCGCACTGCCCTGCATACGGCAGTCACACAACATCAGTTAGCCCTTGAATGCACCGCTAAAGACAGCGCGCCCACCCTACAGAGGTGGCAGACAGACGCACACACAACACAGTGGAGAAACGCACACACAGAAACAGCGGACACACGTGCACAATTAGGCTTGAAGTCCGTCAGAACCGGTGACGCGCGACCTGCACGAGCGCATCTCGTCTGGAGGTCACCTGTGTAGAACTCAGGTGAAGGGCTCTTCCCCACTCTTACGATCCGAGCCCGAACCAAGTGAGCCCGACGGGTCGGATTTGGGTCGATCAAGAATTTGAGCGTGTTGAGTCGCGTTGGACAGCAGGAGGGAGAGAGAGAGAGACTGGCGGCAGCACAATATGAGGAGATGAGGACGCGCCTCAAACCAAACAAAGTGGAATCATTGTTATTCCTCCACGGTGGTAAAGAAACGCTAAAATGTCTGTAATGATGTCGAGCGACCTTAAACTCTGCTGGGTCATTTCGGTTTCAGTCTGGGGCTTTTGGAGACTCTACTGCACTGCTCCGTGGGGTGGGTGACGGCGCGGAGGAGAGGAGAGCGCTCAACAAGAGAACGGTCAAAGTGAAATAATAACAATATTGTTCTGATGTGTCAGCCTGTAGAAGTTCTTGCTAAACTTTATTTTGTTTCATGAACCAAGATGACTTCAAATGATGTTAAATTCAACTTAAAGAAAACTGTGAGAAAGCTTTTGTTTACCTTTTGAGTTAGATGGTTGTTTGTTTTATCTGCTCCTCAGAGACACAATGGACATGAGGAGATAATAAAAGTCAAAATGTCCCCAAAGGACAGGAGGTGGGAGGGTTAGTTAGCTGGTTAGTCAAGGAGATCCATCAGGTAGCTAGCTGTCACTAAATCCTATCAGCCCACAGCCTCCTGCTGGTGTTATTATTATTATTATCAGCAAATACAAAACAAACATCCAACATTTTTATTGGAAGTTTAGGATTCTTTCTAGTTTTAGTATCTTCAGCAGCAGCAGAGCTTGGTTCATTCTCCATCACATTTCTGAAATGAGACCATTGGGTGGTAGCCGAAGGCGGGGACCTTGGCGGTCTGATCCTCGGCTACAGAAGCTGGCTCTAGGTACGTGGAATGTCACCTCTCTGGTGGGGGAAGAGCCGGAGTTGGTGTGTGAGGTTGAGAGGTTCCGACTAGATATAGTTGGACTCACCTCAACGCATGGCTATGGCTCTGGAACCAGTTTCCTCGAGAGGGGTTGGACTCTCTACCACTCTGGAGTTGCTCCCACTGAGAGGCGCCGAGCAGGGGTGGGCAT
Source organism: Aphyosemion australe (assembly GCA_006937985.1). Lineage (NCBI taxonomy): Eukaryota > Metazoa > Chordata > Actinopteri > Cyprinodontiformes > Nothobranchiidae > Aphyosemion > Aphyosemion australe. The sequence goes on from SSNS01000421.1 coordinate 370,183, forward strand.
ACTTCTTGCCCCCCATCTTGGTGCCTGTACGTTGGGGTTTACCCCGGTGAGCGAGAGGGTAGCCTTCCTCCGTCTTCGGGTGGGGGGACGGGTCCTGACTGTGGTTTGTGCTTATGCACCAAACTGCAGCTCAGACTACCCACCCTTTTTGGAGTCCCTGGAGGGGGTACTGGAAAGCGCTCCTTCGGGTGACTCCCTCGTTCTGCTGGGGGACTTCAATGCTTACGTGGGCAACGACAGTGAGACCTGGAGAGGTGTGGTTGGGAGGAACGGCCCCCCTGATCTGAATCCGAGTGGTGTTTTGTTATTAGACTTCTGTGCTCGTCATGGATTGTCTATAACGAACACCATGTTCAAGCATAAAGTTGTCCATATGTGCTCTTGGCACCAGGATACCTTAGGCCGCAGGTCGATGATCGATTTTGTTGTCGTTTCATCTGATCTGCGGCCGCATGTCTTGGACACTCGGGTGAAGAGAGGGGCGGAGCTGTCAACTGACCACTACCTGGTGGTGAGTTGGCTTCGATGGTCAGACCTGGCAGACCCAAACGTGTTGTGAGGGTCTGCTGGGAACGTCTGGCAGAGTCTCCTGTCAGAAGGAGCTTCAATTCCCACCTCCGACAGAACTTTGAACATGTCCCGGGGGAGTCAGGGGACATTGAGTCCGAATGGGCCATGTTCCGTGACTCCATTGTCGAGGCGGCTGACCGCAGCTGTGGCCGCAGGGTGGTCGGTGCCTGTCGTGGCGGCAACCCCCGAACCCGCTGGTGGACACCAGTGGTTAGGGATGCTGTCAAGCTGAAGAAAGAGTCCTATCAGGTCTTTTTGGCCTGTGGGACTCCGGAGGCAGCTGATAGGTACCGGCAGTCCAAGCGGAATGCGGCTCGGGTGGTCGCGGAAGCAAAAACCCGAGCATGGGAGGAGTTCGGTGAGACCATGGAACAAGACTTCCGTACGGCTTCGAGGAGATTCTGGTCCACCATTCGGCGCCTCAGGAGGGGAAAGCAGTGCACTACCAACACTGTTTACAGTGGGGAGGGTGTGCTGCTGACCTCGACTCGGGACGTTGTGAATCGGTGGGCCGAGTACTTCGAAGACCTCCTCAATCCCACCGGCACGTCTTCCAGTGTGGAAGCAGAGTCTGGGGACTTTGGGTTGGGCTCTCCAATCTCTGGAGCCGAGGTCACTGAGGTGGTCAAAAAACTCCTCAGTGGAAAGGCTCCGGGGGTGGATGAGATCCGCCCGGATTTCCTTAAGGCCCTGGATGTTGTGGGGCTGTGTTGGTTGACGCGGCTCTGCAATATCGCGTGGACATAGGGGGCAGTTCCACTGGACTGGCAGACCGGGGTGGTGGTCCCCCTATTTAAAAAGGGGGACCGCAGGGTGTGTTCCAACTACAGGGGGATCACACTCCTGAGCCTCCCTGGTAAGGTCTATTCAGGGGTTCTGGGGAGGAGGATCCGTCGGATAGTCGAACCTCGGATCCAGGAGGAGCAATGCGGTTTTCGTCCTGGCCGTGGAACACTGGACCAGCTCTATACCCTTGGGGGAGTCCTGGAGGGCGCGTGGGAGTTTCCCAACCAATCTACATGTGTTTTGTGGATTTGGAGAAGGCGTTCGACCGCGTCCCTCGGGGGGCCCTGTGGGGGGTACTCTGGGAGTATGGGGTACAAGGCCCCTTGATACGGGCTGTTAGGTCCCTGTACGACCAGTGTCAGAGCTTGGTCTGCATTGCCGGCAGTAAGTCGGGCTCGTTTCCGGTGAGAGTTGGACTCCGCCAAGGCTGCCCTTTGTCACCGATTCTGTTCATAACTTTTATGGACAGGATTTCTAGGTGCAGCCAAGGTGGTGAGGGGATCCGTTTTGGTGGCCTAAGGATCAGGTCTCTGCTTTTTGCAGATGATGTGGTCCTGTTGGCTTCGTCAGAACATGATCTCCGGCTTTCGCTGGAGCAGTTCACAGCCGGGTGTGAAGCAGCTGGGATGAGAATCAGCTCCTCTAAATCCGAGACCATGGTCTTGAGTCGGAAAAGGGTAGAATGCCTTCTCCAGGTCAGGGACGAGGTCCTGTCCCAAGTGGAGGAGTTTAAGTATCTCGGGGTCTTGTTCACGAGTGAGGGAAGGGTGGAGCGTGAGATCGATAGGCGGATTGGTGCTGCGTCTGCAGTGATGCGGGCGTTGTACCGGTCTGTTGTGGTGAAGAGAGAGCTGAGCCGAAAGGCGAAGCTCTCAATTTACCGGTCGATCTACGTTCCTACCCTCACCTATGGTCACGAGCTTTGGGTAGTGACCGAAAGAACGAGATCGCGGATACAAGCGGCCGAAATGAGTTTTCTTCGCAGGGTGGCTGGACTCTCCCTTAGAGATAGGGTGAGAAGCTCGGCCATCCGGGAGGGGCTCGGAGTAGACCCGCTGCTCCTCCACATGGAGAGGAGCCAGTTGGCTCGGGCATCTGATTAGGATGCCTCCTGGACGCCTCCCTGGTGAGGTTTTCCGGGCACGTCCAACCGGGAGGAGACCCAAAGGAAGACCCAGGACACGCTGGAGAGATTATGTCTCTCGGCTGGCCTGGGAACGCCTTGGGATCCCCCCGGAGGAGCTGGCCCAAGTGGCTGGGGAGAGGGAGGGTCTGGGCTTCCCTCCTTAGGCTGCTGCCCCCGTGACCCGACTCCGGATAAGCGGCAGAAAATGGATGGATGGATGGATGGAGACCATTGGGTTCAAACAAAATAACAAACCAGACCAAACCTGTCATTTCATGCTGATGTTGATCTGATTTAATTGATAACTGGTTTAGTTTTTAAAGCTTAACTTGTTTAAGTTGTTCATTTAAAAACAATCATTTAAATATAATAAAACAACCTGTTAAAAATCACTAGAATGCAGGAAATGACATCTACTTCACTAAAATGTTTCTGTGGCCTCCACACCCCCCCCCATCACCCCAGATCCTCTCTGTCTGTCTCCTTCCTCGGGGGGTGGGGGTGGGATTTTATGTGGTGGTGCTCACCTTTTTCACCCTTGACCCATTTTCATGTCTGAAAATGTTTGATTTGTCATTAATTCTTTTTTTTTTTTTTTTTTGTTAATGTTGAAATAATGGCAGTGAGTTCTTAAAAATAAAACTACACTTTCCAAACTGTTTTGTATTTTTTTTTTTTTGAGAAATGCTTGGTTTTCAATGCACCCATAGTCATATCGTATCGATATCGATATATCTGGCATGAATATTGAGATATGAAATTTTGTCCATGTCGTTCAGCCCTAATCCTTACTATAACATACAGGGCTCTACATGGCTAAGCTCCTCCTTATGTTACTGAACTGTTAAAGCCTTATGCTCCAACCCGTGCCCTCAGGTCAATAAACCAGAACCTCCTAGAAGTTCCAAAGACCAGATATAAAAGTCGAGGTGATCGCTCTTTCCAGGCTGTTGCACCCCGACTTTGGAATGAACTTCCTTTATCCTTACGTGTTACTGACAGTCTGGTCACCTTTAGAAAGCAGCTGAAGACCCTTTTGTTTAAAACTGCTTTTACTTAAAATCTTTTATGTTTTATTCGGTTTTTTTTCTAACTAGTATTTATAATCATCTTTCATTTGTTTTATCATTTTTATAATTTTATGACTTTCTGTTTTCTGATTTTTAATGATTTTATGATATCCTGTTGTTTTGTTTTAAGATCATTTTATGATGACTTTATCTTTTGTTTTGTTGATCTTTGTGAAGCACTTTGTGATTCTTTTTCTGTGATAAGTGCTATACAAATAAAATTTACTTACTTACTCAGGGTATATGCAGGAATCTCAAACGTAAATTTAAGACCTTTTCAAGACTTTTTAAGACCGTAGAAAATAAAAATCAAGACTTTATCGCAATGAACTAATCAACTGTTAAACACTAATATATTGTTTTTAAATACTGCATAGCGGTGGGACACGTCACATTCGGGACAGCAAGGCTGTAGCAATGGTACGTCAAGTCACGTGGTGCGGAAACGCAAGCAAACAACAGGAGAACAAAAATTTTTTTTATTTTAATAGTTTACATGAATCTAATTGTATTACCTGCAAACTTAGAGGGTGTGAAAAAGGTGACAACTAACCCCCGCCCACCCGGAATAAGGTCCTTGTATGCTGCAGATTAGCATCCATGCATCTACTGGGTTTTGTAGTGACCTGACATTTACATACTTTTATTGCAACAATAACCTGTTAGAATTAGGGATGTAACGATTCACTCAATTCACGATTCGATTCGATTGCCGATTATAAGTTCACAATTCCGATTTTTTACAACAAAATTAATTTCAGTTATTTTACGGCAAAATAAATTCTTTTTTACAATTGCCCTTTAGTTCTTGTTTCAAATTGTAACTTTCTATTGTCTTACTAACAAACTTACCATTTAACAAAGTAATAGCGGTAATTATAGATGATATGGAAATGACCACAAGTCTTTTTATGCTCAAAAAAGGTTTTATTTATTTTGAATGCCATCTGCATTTGTCTCTTGTAGTAGCACTACACTAATAAAAGGATATACCGACTGGTTGAGGCGGCCAATATGGATGGTAGGTTCCGGTCAGAGAACCACGGAAACCAGAAGTTTTCTCAGCGCATTTATTAACAGTGAACTTGAACAGCAGGCTTATTTAACAGGAACAAGTTACATGTTTGTAGATGTGGTTTACTGAAGGTATGTTAGCAGCTTAGCATGTGCGTCACGGCACTCATGGGCTAGCTTTAGCATTAGTGGCAAATGACGATCGTTAAATACTATATTAGCACGCTAAAGAATAACAACAAATGCAGCTGATGGGTAACTAAACATGTAAACACCTTAGTAAGCACGAATATAACCTGAATATTCGTCTCGTTTTACTTAGTTTTATATCCGTGACGCACAACACACACGGCGCTAAACCGTTAACATGTCCGTCATAAAACCATGCACGGCCTGAAAACACGGAACCAAACATTAGTTCCGTCCGGCGGAATATTAGTTCTGCTTTAGTCTTTCGGACATCTCTGGCAGTGAATCGATTTTCTTTTCTTTCTACAACGATGGATATTTAAACTAGTTTGCACCGATTTTAAATCGATTTTCGAAGCATCGTTACAACCCTAGTTAGAATCATTTTAAAAATCATCAATGGGATTTTTTTGCAAAATGCAAACTATTTTCTACCACGGTCACTCTGCTCAAAAAAACTGAAAATATAATGACAGAATTGATCAGAAAATTACTAGGGATCATATTAACAATTATTATGAGACTAATTCACAGAACACTGTGAATGGACATGAATAGATTCCAAAATACTGAAATTATTCTTCAGTAGGGTGACCAGCTCCCAACTCACCAAATGTGAGACAAAGATTACTCAATAGCCCTTTTTATAAAACAATGCCGCCAATTTGCCGCAACGCTGATGCAGCATCAGGGAGCGTTAGGTCGTTTATAAGAGCTCAGACCGTGGCGGTAATGTTGCGCAATCATGTCAGTTTTATAAAAGATTACGCAATGGCGGCAAAAAGGAGGTATGGGGGCGGTCTCTGCACTGTCGCGGACTTCCGTGTATTTTGGACATAACTTGCTTTTTATTGCGATTGAAGCCGCACTCGTTAAGTTTTTATTTTAACAACCAGCTACAGGAGTCTGTGCTCCACCATCCCTGTGAGCTGTCAGATGATCTGAGCTGCAGATCTAACGGAGAGAAGCTACTGGAGCACCGCATCGGTCCAGTTAATCATCTCAGCTGGTTCTGTTTACAAACGTGAAACTTAAGCGCGTGTTTACTTTCATTTTTAACATTGTTCCCGGCCGGAGCGCAGCATTAATTCATCACATGGTCATGACACCTCCCTCTTTTGCGCCAAGGCTTAATGTGCGTTTATAAGACCGGCGAAGCCGCAATATTACCGCAATATTACTACCAAGCGTGGCGGCACGAATGCCGCAAAATTCCCGCAACGTGATGCCGCCATGGCACGTTCATAAGAAACATGTTGCGGTAATATTACGCTGATTTGCGGTGACACGGTGTGTCTTATAAAAAGGGCTAATGTGGGACCATGTGAAATCCTAATGCAAAGAAATACCTTTTAGCTCCAACATCACTTGTAAATATACATAAAAGCATTATTATCATCATTATATATTTCATGTACTATAGATTCTATTTGAATTCAACTTGAACAAGCAAACAGCTTTCAGACTATTTCACAGCTCCTCTCGTTACCACAGCTTAACTCAGGCTCTTTGACCTTCTACAGTGGCTCTGAGTAACTTTAGCTAAACTTATTTAAACCATCAACTCATTTTAATAAAACAGACAGACTCACAATAAAAATGCAGGTTTAAGCAGCTTTTCAGAGTTTTCATTAAATAATTGCAATGACTTTCCACAACAGAATGATAGTAAAAGTACCTGTAACGCTTTTAGATATATTTATGTTTATTTTGAATTAATTTTCCACTAATATCAACATCCCATTTAAAAAATCCATACTTTTTTGCAAGTTTACTTCTTCTTAATTTCAAATCTCTATTAGTAGATATGTAGGGAAGAGAAAAAACATCACTGATTTTTAATCTCTGAAAAAATTCAGATCTAACCTAAAGTTCCTTAGTTACTTTCTTCCTCAAAATTCTGAGAATAAGTAATAAAGGATTAAATTCTCTCGTTATAAAAGGGTTTATCTTGTCTGTATCTGAAACAACACAACCCCAGCACCTTGTCTTTGTCAGAATCTCATTTGGGTTTTAGCATGAACCTGTCTATTTACTGGGAAACCTGCTTTTGACCAACATGTTTTCTGTGACTCGGATTTTCTGCTCCGTTTCATATCAGACTCGTGACAGGAAAAAAAAAGACTCAGAAACAAAGACTGTCAAGAGTTTCTCTGAACACGTCTAGTTATGAGTCTTTACAGTCTTTCTCCGTCGTGCTCACCTGTCCTCCGTGCTCGTTGGAGTTTCTGTGTTGGTGTTTCGGGTGCTGCCGCGCTAGCTCAGCGTCTTTTTGCCAAGCTGTCTCCGTGACTGTGATTGGTCAAATAACGACTCGTGACCCACTAACAAAGATAGTTTGTGAACGGGCGAAGACACACTCCTCCTAAAAACAAAAACTCTTCGATTCACGCGAACGTCATATTTGGCTTCATAAACGGCAATTTTTGCCAAAAAGCGACAAGTTTGCAAGTATGAGACGAACGTATTTTAAATTCACGCCAATACTAACAAAATTTAAGACTTTACTACATAAATTTAAGACTTTTTAAGACTTTTCAAGGGTCTTAATTTTCCTTAAATCAATTTCAAGACTTTTAAGACTTTTCAAGACTCCGCGGATACCCTGTTACTTACTTACCACCGGGCTTAGCAAGTTTTATGGGGGAAACTCTGTATTTATTATTTATTCGGTCATAAAATTGCACAGGGAACAACTATTTCTCAAAGTGAGGACATTTTTGTGGTCCTCACTTTTTTAAAAGCTTACCCGTTAGTTTTAGAGGTATGGTGTGAATTAAGTTTTTGTTGAGGTTAGGAATACAGCAACATTGGTTTTGGTTAGGGTATGGGTTAGGCATAATACAGTCCCAAAAATTAACAAAAATGAATGGAAGTCAATGGCTTGTCCTCACTATGATAGAAAGACAGACGTGTGTGCGCGCGTGTGTGTGTATGTTTGTGTCTGTGTATGCATGTGTGTATGTTTGTGTCTGTGTGCGTGTCTGTGTGTATATGTTTGTGTGTGTATATATGTTTGTGTGTATGCGTGTGTCTGTGTGTGTATATGTTTGTGTGTGTTTGTGTGCATGTGTGTGTGTGTACAGCAGCATGATGCAACGTGACGCTTAGTGAGAGATGAATTATTTTTTTCAGCCTGAACGTAAGCGCACATGAAGACAGTCAAATGCGTGTCTGACGCTTCTGAGTTAGAACTGCAGCCCTGATAGAACATACGAAATCCACTTTAGAGACGTCTCGCTGTCTTGAATTTATTTATCAATCAATCAATCAACCTTTATTTGTATAGCGCCTTCCACACCCGTTACAGGAGGCCATGGCGCTGAGAACAACATAAAATCATGATAAAAAGAAATATTAAAACATTGAACAATAGAAAAAAATACATAAAAGCATAAAAACAGGCAGACATCATGCGTTTTCTGGAAACGCTAGACGAAAAAAATGGGTTTTCAGTCTACTCTTAAAAACTGGCAGAGATGTAGACAGCCTAATTGATGGTGGCAGCTGGTTCCAGAGCGACGGCGCTAAGGCTGAGAAAGCCCGGTCCCCACGAGTCCGACAGCTAGTGCGAGGGACCACAAGCAGGCCCTGATCAGAGAAGCGCAGAGAGCGTGATGGCACATGCTTTTTCAAGAGCGCTGCTAAATAAGGAGGGGCACCTCCCTGAAAGAAATGAAAAACAAATACCAAAAGCTTAAAACGCGCCCGATAAAAGACTGGAAGCCAGTGTAGGGAGGCCAACACTGGACTGATGTGGTCCCGTTTCCTGGTGCCAGTCAGAAACCTGGCGGCGCTGTTCTGCACAAGCTGGAGGCGATGAAGTGTTGACTGACCAAGCCCAGCATAGAGAGAGTTGCAGTAATCTAACCTAGAGATTACAAATGCATGGAGTACCTGTATTTAGCTTGTAAAACAACAGTTTGTTAGCGAGTGAGATCCACAGAGAAAGGTTTAGTCAGTCGACGTATCATACAGCACATGCGCACTTCATTTGAGTTCCTAATGTTTTGCTAACCTGCAGGAAATATCGACGACAAAGTTATCCAGAAAGTGGCTAAGAGTTATCAGAAATGTTACTAAGTTGTTCACTAGGGGCTTTAAGGATAAAAAGTCAAGAAGGGGGTCTGAAAGGTTCTTAGAAATAGCGACAAAGTTGCTAAGTTGTTAACGCTGTGTGGGAGGTGTGCTTGATTTGCAACTCAGAGCAGCGCAGGAGGGAGGAGCAAATAATCAACTGGTTTTGTTTTTATAATCGTTCAAAACCCAGGTCGTAATTCGGATTAAAATTTGATTAATAGAGCTTTCTACAGTAGCCAGGGTTTCCCCCAGCGCTATATTAGCCTGGCGGGCCGCCAGGCTTTGCGTGACCCCCCGCCAGGCTAAGCGTCACTTATTCATTTATTTTAAAGTTTTTTTAATGCACCAAACTAACATTTAATTTTTTTAATTTAGCGCTTAAACAAATACTTGAATGGTTCGATTAAAAAAAATCCTCAAATTATTATTAATTACTGATTCGAGGCAGTCAGACTCTAATTCACACGGACACATTTTACTGGCGCACAACGGTGGATATCACCGGTGATGGAGAAAACGATAAAGACAGAAACTCTCCCAAAAGGCAGAAGCGGTCTAAAGTTTGGGACCATTTTAAACTCAGAAGAAGTGAAAACACGGTCGAGTGTCTAAAACGGAGTTGTCTTACCATAACAGCACTACTTTACCCTTGAACAGGAAACCGCTTCAGCCAGCCGAATCCACGACCAGGTAGGCTAATGCTAATACCACATAGGCTAATACGTAGCACACAAGCTAACTTTCGCTTCAAGTAGGGACCGGAGAAAACACGTTAATCGTGTTCAAGTTAAACTAAGACTGAATAAACTCTACAACTGAAAGAAAAATACCCATCATCCTGTTTATGTAGATGGCTGCAGCAGCTGCAGCGGTGTGGAGCAGGGACGCAGCTAATACCTGGAGTCATTGCAGCTCAGTGTGACGCTGCAAATACGGCAAGCCATTGTAGCATGTAATTTACAAAAATATCTATCTTTGAATTAGGGCCGTGCGATTTCACAATATAAAATCGTTAAGAATTTTAATGTGATGACGATCTACCAAAGCTCGGAAATCGTAGAACCGTCTATTTGCATTCTATCACCCGTCTATGCCATTATTTCTGAACGTGGCACACGTTTGTTTTGTTTTTTTCTCAGCCAAGTCACGCCATTTGCTAGTCTGCTTCTGTCGGCACGACAGACACACCGATAAACCAATCATAACTTTAGGCAGCGTGTTGGTTTGTTTAGCTGGGGTGCTCGGTAGAGATGAAGAAAATAATCTAATCGATGCATTAAGATGATGACAAACAATTATGAATAGTTGAAGAAGCACAGCACTTGTAGCGCTAGCCACTAGCACTAGCCGCTAGCTTGCTCCGTCTCTAAGCTAATTACATTCTCACGCGTGTGCTCAATCAGGAAACCTCTGGGTCAATGTTCTGCTCTAAACTTTGCATTTGGTTTTGTGTCTTTTATTATTTGGGGACGTTCGTTCGTATTTTAGCGAGCCTTCTCACCGTAGCTGCCACCGGAGCTTTGTTTATCCTGTGAAGAGACGGGCCAAACCCCTCCCTCGTAGGAAACATCTAGAGAGAGCAGCAAGTCCAAAAAGGCAATGAGCGGAATTCCTCTTGTATTGGATGCAAACGCAAACACATCATGAATTTAGATAGATTTTTTGTCTCTGGACAAGAAATAATTACTAATATATTTTGGATGATAGGCTATGAGCCACCTCTAAATAGAAGTTAAATTATTTTTCATTAATTATAAATATATAATAAATAAAAGTGCCTGTGGGACATTTGAGACATGCCATTAAACAGAACTTGGTCCATTCTCCAGCATTTCTGAACTTATTTGTTAAAACAAATAAATGAACTAAGCCCTGGAACTGTGGCATAATTATTTGACTCTAAAGCTACTCCAAAGACATTAAAAGCTAATATATAAACCCATTATGGATTTTTAAATGGAAGGCATTTTTTTGTTTGATCATATTTATTGTAATAGAACAAATTTACTATTTTTCTTACCTAAATTAAAACAAGTGTTCAAACAGTACCCTGTCTGAAATATTTTATCATATTTTCTGTGAAGGGGTATGCTTTTAAATTGATCTATTTTATCGGTAAATAACTTCCAAAATGTATGAATTGTCGAAATGGAAAAAATCGTGATAAAATCGAGATCGTGATTTTGCAAAAAATAAATTGTGATATGATTTTTTTTCCACATTGCCCACCCCTACTTTGAATATAATTTTAGGTTGGATTACTGTCAATCCGTGTATATTTAGAAAAATCTGACACAATTACATTGTTACTAGTAGAAATTAGTAACATTTCTACTTGAAGTTTGATTTTGAAACACAAACTCAGAATTTTTTCCTCCGTTTTGAAAGGTCGTCAAATAGAATATTTGATTGACAGAGGATTGGATAGAATATTAGAATACTAAAATATTAAATAGCTGTAACCCTAGTTAATGCAGGAGATAGGTGTAGGAGACTATTTTCATGTTCAGCCTGCATGAAAAACTCAGAGTGATTGATTATAATCAGAAATAATCATAAAAAAATGTTTGTTCAGTGAAGCACACCTTTAAAATGGATAGAAGACTTAACCTGCAAATCTGACTTTAACAGCATCTGGTGATACAACAGCACAATAGCAACATCTTATGATGGATAAGTGAACAGGGTGGGAGGTCAGGTGTATTTTCCATTATCTGAATTGTATTTTTTTGTGTCTGGCAAAACCATATTTCAAGATTGTGCCTTTTTGTAAGACAAATGAGTATTATTAATAAATGGTTAATAACACCACATACTAGTCATACTTTTAAACTTCCTGACAACTTTAAAAAAAATTTTTTTTTTACACAAAAACACCGTGGGTCGCCCATGGGGCTTGTCTACCACCGGGCTTTGCAAATTTTCTGGGGGAAACCCTGGTAGCTAAAAATAGATTGTGACGTAACGTTGTAAAGCACTCTGGGACGCAGGGTCATACAAGTAAGCGAGCAGTTATAATGGATTCCTATGGGTTTGAGTTGCTCCCCATCTGACTAAAGTTATTTTTTCATCTCCTAAAGATTTTCAGACAGCAAGGAACTAAGCACTGCTGCTGGGGGAGGTGCTAATCGGACTCTAGATAGCCAGATCGGATGTCGGAGAGAACTTTTTTTTCATTTTCCAAATCTGGTAACGTCCGCGACCACATGAAACAGCTGGAAAGCAACACGAGCTAAGCTAAAGACAGAAGAAGCAAAGCGGTGGTAGTTTTGATGTGGATGAGCGGATTTTAACTGTGAACTTGAAGATCAAGAAAAGCACGCATATTTGTTCCTTACATTTTCCCGGAAGGAAAAGTCCTACATCCGAGAATGACCAGCCGCCGGTCCTAGTGACACTCTCAGACGTGGAGTTATCCAGGAGGAGCAGCAGCAGAGGAGAATTAATGCAGGGCGCTGCGTTGTTAACGAAGTTAGAGGCCGCGGTGTTAACAAAGGGTTCCGAACAGCATGTCCACCCAAACGTCCACGAAAAAGGCTTTTGACCAGAGGTGAGTGGAATATAAAATGTAGGGACACAAATGATAACTTGAAAGTTGAAAAACTACCTTGAGAAAATGTTACGTGAGCACTGTGAGTAATGAACATATTTTAATATTACTCAAGAAGGAGCAGTGATTGGAAAAATGGCGTTTAAAACTACAGCGCTGCTAACGGGAGTTAGTTTTTACTTTCACTTTCATTTGAGCTAGCGCTTCAGTTCTGGCGATCGATAATTAGCAGGGTCACCATCAAGAAAAGCTCTCTGGTATGTTTTTCTCCATCAAAACAACTTCCTCCATTTTATGCCTTCATATCGATGTCAAAGCGCTCTGAAACTGTATATTTTCTATTGTCAAATGCGGCTTATAAGTATGACCCTACCCAAAAGCCTTTGCGTGGTGACGTCAACTGTAGAACACATTATTATGCAGCCCTAGTAGAGAGGTCGTGTTATCGAGTCAGTGTGTGTGTTCACATGTTTTGGATTGTGTTCATTTTGATAAACTATTGTTTGTGGAGGCTGTAAAAACTCCAGCCTGTCCGGACATAGAGTCCACGGGTTTCTATTATGTTTCTCTAAACATTGGTCCATAGGAGTCTAACTTGCAATTTGCTCTTTAAAGTCATCATGGTAGATGATGAGCAGGCTTCGTCGATAGTGGATGACACTGGGTTCTGCCAATAGGCGCTGCTACAGATAATAAATAACTAATTCTAATAAGTCAACAAAATCTCACAACACACAAAGCTGTGAGATTTTTTTATTTAGTCTGTTGAGAATTTTAATGCTTTAAATTAGGGGTGGGACTTTAACGCGTTAATTATGATTGATTAATTAACTCATTAACTGCCAGCCATTTTCTGATCAGAAAGCCTGACTGCCAGCGTTTTTGAGCGTTTTTACTGTTTTTTTGAAGAGTCACAGAACATTGTGCTCTATGATCATGTAAACACCAAAACTACCGAAAGAAAGAGTAGACTCACTTCTTACATCAGGAAGAATCACCGTATTTCAAGCGTTATCCGTTCTTTCACAATCTGGTGCCCAAGCACTGCTGCAGAAGCATTTCCGGTTCGGCGCATCATTTATTTCGCAGCAGCGTCCCAAAACGATCTCCTAATTCATTGATTTTCTGCTTCCTGATCCCGTGACGTGTGACATACACGGATGAAGATCCGCTTTAGACAAGTGATGTTTGTTCTCACGGTGCGGGGGCTCGTTCCGACGCCCGACCCGTAAAAAATGCAACTGACGACTATAGTCGTCAATGGCAGTGAATGAGTTAAGGTGATGTTATTCACAGGGTTTCCCCCAGCGCTATTTTAGCCTGGCGGGCCGTCAGGCTTTGCGTGCCCCCCCGCCAGGCTAAGCGTCACTTATTTATTTATTTTTAAGTTTTTTTTAATGCACCAAACTAACATTTAAAATGTTAAATTTAGCGCTGAAACAAATACTCGAATGTTTCTATTAAAAAATTCCTCAAATCATTATTATTTACTGATTCGAGGCGTTGTTAAATGCGTAACGCAGCCGGACTCTAATTTACACGAACACATTTTACTGGAGCACAACGTTGGATATCACCGGTGATCGCGACAGCATGGAGGACAATGGAGAAAACAATAAAGGCAAAAGGCAAAGGTGGTCCAAAGTTTGGGACCATTTTAAACTCAGAAGAAGAGAAAACACGGTCGAGTGTCTCCACTGTTAAACGGAGTTGTCTTACCATAACAGCACAAATGTATGCTTGAACAGGAAACCGCTTCAGCCAGCCAAATCCACGACCAGGTAGGCTAATGCTAATACCATAGACAAAGCTAATACGTAGCACGCACGCTAACTTTCGCGTCATGTAGGGACCGGAAAAAACATGTTAATCGTGTTCACGTTAAACTAAGACTGAATAAACTCTACAACTGAAAGAAAAATCGCCATCATCCTGTTTATGTAGATGACTGCAGCTGCAGCGGTGTGGAGCAGGGACGCAGCTAATACCTGGAGTCATTACTGCGGCTCAGTGTGACGCTGCCTATATGGCAGGCCGTTATAGCATATAATTTACTAACATATCTATCTTTGAATATAATTTTAGGTTGGATTACTGTCAATCCATGTATATTTAGAAAAATCTGACACAATTACATTGTTACTAGTAGAAATTAGTAACATTTCTACTTGAAGTTTGATTTTGAAACACAAACTCAGAATTTTTTCCTCCGTTTTGAAAGGTCGTCAAATAGAATATTTGATTGACAGAGGATTGGATAGAATATTAGAATACTAAAATATTAAATAGCTGTAACCCTAGTTAATGCAGGACATAGGTGTAGGAGACTATTTTCATGTTCAGCCTGCATGAAAAACTCAGAGTGATTGATTATAATCAGAAATAATCATAAAAAATGTTTGTTCAGTTAAGCACACCTTTAAAATGAATAGGGGTCTTTAACCTGCAAGTCTGACTTTAACTGCATCTGGTGATACAACAGCACAATAGCAACATCTTACGATGGATAAGTGAACAGGGTGAGAGGTCAGGTGTATTTTCCATGATCTGAATTGTATTTTTTTGTGTCTGGTAAAACCATATTTCAAGATTGTGCCTTTTTGTAAGACAAATAAATATTGTTAATAAATGGTTTATAACACCACATACTAGTCATACTTTTAAACTTCCTGACAACTTTTTTTTTACAAAAACACCGTGGGTCGCCCGTGGGCTTGTCTACCACCGGGCTTTGCGAGTTTTCTGGGGGAAACCCTGTATTCATATAATTAAAATTCATGTTGAAGTTCAGACTTTCATCGAGTAAGACCTATGGTTAGATGGCTCATTTAAAGCGTAAAGTTTTTGGACCCTGCCGCTTGAAACAACCAGAATCGTTCAAATTCAAACTCTGCCCAACCCTAACACCGTCATACCTGAGCTTTGGCGCACTTGGTTAGAGGAGTTTATCCAGAAACACGACCCAAATTACCCCCTAGTTTTACCAAAAACCAATCCAGCTAATCTACAACCAGACTTAACTGCTTTTGATAAAAACGTGTTTCCATCCTGGTCAGTAGCTCATCTGTTCATTTACTTGAAAAAACTGTGATCAATGTAAAAACATAAAGAACAAGTCATGATTTTACTGGAAAATGTTAAATAGGCTTGTTTACATTTAGAGCTTGATGTTGGAACTCACTTTTACCTTCAGATTATTTGTTTTACATACTTTGTATGAATAAATCTTAAATGTATGTGCAAAGATATCTCCTAAACATTCTAAAATTAAGTTGTACACATGAACTACACGATCAATAAAATTTTCTCTACAGAAACACAACATTTCAAATTATTTGTTGTTTATATTTAGGGCATCTGTGCAAAAACTAAACTGTTCTGAGAAATGCTTTGATGGATTAAATCCACAGAGACACGCAGCAGCTGGTGGTACCCATGTCCACTGACCCATAACACCAACAACAGACTAAAACATTGTTTGGTTTTGTGAAACTTACATAAACAATGGAACTAATTTAAACAATCGACTGCCTTGAGTGGAAATTCTGGATGATTTTGAGGATTTAATCATCATCCAATTGTTTGAAAAACAGCTTCCTTTAGCGGGAACATCTCTGCATGTCCACATAAACTGAAGGAGGCTTTCAGGATCCACTCCAGAAAGCTAATGTAAGAAGAGTCGTCGATGTTGAGCAATTTAGACAAATCCAGTTCTACTACAGAGCACAGCAGCACACGAGAGCTGTAGTTCTCTGAGGGCCTTTATAATAAACAATGGCTATCAGTTTTCACTATTAATGAACTACAGTTCCCAGAGTGTTGGTATCCAGAGAGCTGGAAAGGCCTAGAATGGCATCTGCTTAATCCTGGGGCTCAGATTTTTGCTACAGCCCAGAGCAGCAAGTTCTCTAGCCGACTCCAACACAACAAATGCCCCATCACTGCCTTACAGGCAGATCAGGGCAGTTAACTGATGCACAGACTGTATGTTTACAATCAGATTCCACTCTCTGCCTCAGGTGTGAACGTCAAACGTGATATTTTTTTCTTCAGCTGCTGTTACAAAGCTAATACTTAGACAAACCCAGATCATATTGACAGAGGTGTCAGCTAACATCCTTGACTGTAATGACTCAAGGTTTTCAGACAGATAATCCTTGGGTCAGATCATGTAGAGGTTGACCGATATTGTTTTTTCTATTGCCGATACCGATGCCAATATGTACTGCCAATTTTTATAGGCCGATTTTCATAGATGAAATGCACCCACCCCTACTAATAACATCAGTTGATGCACAACATTTCTGAAGCTGAATCAGTGTTTGAACTCTGAATTTAACTAACTGTTAAATCTTAACTTTGTGCACTGTTCAGTGTTAAAGTCAGACACCTAAATAAAGTTAATTTAGAGTCTTTATTATGCAGATGTTATTAGTGAATGTAAAAATACATTTAAAATAAATTCTGCAAGAGCAGTGGGCTGCCCGGAAATGTGACTGACTTTAAATCGGCTTTACACACATATTGGCCGATGCCGACGTATAAAATACGGTAAATATCGGCCCGATATATTGTTCTACACCTAGTCAGATGTTAGTCAAGCATAGCAGAAACAACTCGATTACAATGTCCAGATGTGAGCGGTGTTGATTACTTGCACACAACATAATCTGATTTTAGTCCGTCTCCATGTAAATTCTAGAACAGTTAATGCAAATGTGAACATTAATATATTTGATGGGTTTGGTTAAAATATTTACCATCTCATAACTTCCACTCCTGGGCCAACTTTTGCCTTTTGATACAATCATAACTAGATGACAACAGTAGCTGTGAGGATTAATATCGTTAAACGTCAATGTCATGTTCACATTAAACTAGATATGCAGCAATAAAGCGTCAAATCGCACTCATTGACTAATGTTATCATCCAGAAAGGTGAGGCTGCATTTCAATATTGTGGCTTTTTTTTTTTTTTTTTTTTTAATAAATCGTGGACCTTTAACTGAGATGAGATGTCATCGCACCTGTCTGTGTGGGACGTGAAAAGTTGGACATCTCATAACCTAAGTACAAACTGCTCCTCTCCATGAGACGAGACTAATCGAGTTGACACTGGTGGATGCCGGATAACCGACCGAAACCAAGGGTTAAAAAACAAAACCTACATATTTATCGGAACTGAACGTGAAAAACTGGAGTTGCTCTGTTCCCAAACAACGATCGTCTAAACGGATCCAAAAGTTCGTTGAGTTAATTTACATGATCTGAGGGGAAAGTGACGTAATTGCATCGCAACAGCGAAACGTGAGGTGTTTAACCTTCTATTAACGTATGTTGATTAGTGGTCAGCTTGTATTTTGTGCTTCAGGGAAAGGCTGTGTGAAGACTGTAAACTTGCGATGGGTGTTGCGAGACTACAGCAGCACCAAATGAGGCCGTCATCGCTACCACCCGAACTAGGCCGTGGTCACAGGCTGCGCTGCATAAATAAAACATTTCAGCCGGTTCGTGTGAATAAATAACCTTGTCTCAACAAACACTAACGTCATCGAAATGTCCATAAGCATCTTAAGTGAGTAAAGATACTATTTCACCAAAGTGTTGGGTAATTTTAGCGGCCTGGGAGGGGGGGTTGGTTGAGGCTGAGCTAACTAGCTTGTAGCGTTGCTACCTCTGAAACCTCGTCTTCGTCGCTGCCGGATCCTGGACCCGACGAGAGGACGGCCGCGGCCGCTAGTTTGAAATCCAGTCGTTCTGCGGCAGATCCACCTGGCTCCCCGTACAAACGTACTTTCTTCCCTCCAACACCAATCCCAATGCCTCCAAGTCCGACTCCTCCTGGTGTCGCTCCTACCCCCATCCCTGCCACCGGGGAGCGAGGAGTCACCGAGTCAATCTCGTCCTCGAAGCCGTCCGTCAGCATTGCCGTCCCGGCTACTGCATCCTGCATACTTGTGCTCGCTATACGCGTGTTTTCGAGTTATTTGATGACTTAAACGTCCGTCCAGGCGCTTTCTTGTAAGATATTTGCGTGAATTTTACTTCAGGGAATCCAGAAACTCTCCCGAAGCGAGTATTGAGGAGGTTCTCTTTCCCCCAGCCATTAACTTTCTAACAACCTAACGTATGTTTCTCAGAAAGACCGCCCCCGTGGGGAAACCTACTAATGCGATTGGTTCAGCAAGAAATAACTCCGTTTTCTATTGGTCAAAACGCATGTTCGTCAAAGATGAGACCGCAACGTCTTGTTAGGTTTACCAATATCACGAGGCTGTAGAAAGAACGTCAAGACTTGACATGGTAGGCCAACTTAACTGGTTACTAGTTTTATTAGTAGATTTAAACTCTATTTTCAGAATATATTGCACATCTATCTATCTATTACTCTGGAAGTATACTGGGTGCTTCTGGAAGTTGACGTAACTATTTAAGTGTGATTTTACTTATGCTTATATAAAAAAAGTTTAACTGATAACAATTGTATTTGATGTGAGGGGTTTCGTCAGTGTAATGTGTAAATTACATACATTTTGATGAAAACAATAAAGCTAATCTATTGTACATAAAAAAGTTCGTCAACATATATGACACAAAGACATTTTCAGGTTATTAATAATAATAATAATAATAATAATAATCATAATAATAATCAGAAAGTATGAGAATGCTTAGACTGAATTTTCGCCAAATTGCCACTGACTTTAGGTATTTCATCAATATTAGCATAGGGAATTTTATTTGTTCTGCTTCAGCTCAATAAAGATCCTACAATTACTCTAAAATGAATATTTTTTCCTAAATATTAGTATTTAAGTAGTACTGAAAGACTGTCTATTGTAAAAGACAGGCAACTTTGTACGAAATAGATATGTTCCATGAGGGTTTCAAAGAAAGTAGAAAGTGACCATGAAGCAATCAATACTTAGCATCAAAATATTTCAAAGATACCCCCAGCATACCTAAAATAATTTGTCATGAAATTACAAAATACTAACAATAAATGAAGGGACAAATACTAAATTAATGTATTGAATTTTTAGTGATCTTTTTTTCCCTTCTGTCTGTGAAGATTCACATTTTATTCTGACCATTTATAGATGAGTAGTTCCTTGCCACTGGCTACAAAAAAATGTTATTTAAAATATTTATTTAAATTAGTAAATATGTAAAGGTGCTGAAAGTCATCACAAAGTTTTACTGGGGTTTTACTATTTAAGAAGAAAAACGGTGACCTGGTCCATGACTACTATAGGCTAACATAACAACAGCATCTTGAACAAAGACTATGATGCTTGTTCACTTCTCACCCTTCATACTTTAAAACAGTGATCTTTGTATCTTAAAGAACAAATCAAGGGATAGGAATGGTTCTACACAGTCTAAAAAAAAAACTCAATGAGGGGTCAGACACAGTTTGTTTTAATGCATTTTACAGTTCTAATTTGGATCAGGTCTATTTCTAAATTAGCCTGACAAATACGTGTTATCTTCGTTTAAATTTAACTGGTCATTGTAATTAGGGTTATTTTGACATAGGCCAGGAGATGAAGCAAGACCAGGCCAGACAGGGCCTCGGGCAGAAACGTCATCAGTTTTGGGCGTGAACGTCTGTGGTCCAGGCACAATTGCCAGGTGCAAATGAAAACCCACACTTAGTCTAAATGTAAGATAATACACATAACGTTTTAAATCTTTGAAAGAAATATTTGAAACGTAATTATTAACATATAATTGGTACAAATGGACCCAAACTTGATACATTTTTTCAGAATGATGCTGAGATTACTAAACTCTCTATTTTAATTCCCGAAAGGGGGATGTCGTGACTCGTGCGTATTTGGCAACACAACGCGAGGTTTCAGCAACATCGCGTAGGTCAGCCATAGAAGCTCCGGCGTGTTTCATCCACGATTAAACAGGTAAATGCTTGAACGTGTGTGTCTTTCTTTTTTAGTGCATAAATAAATGAGTACTATACTTAGATTGATAAGACAGTAGACCTGCTCTTCTATACTAGTGTCTTGTTTTATTTAGCAGCGGTAGCTAGTGCTAACCGTTATTGGTAAGAACATGGCGTAGGCTGAGAGGGCCGCTTTTGTTCTTGTATCCGGGTGCGGTGCTGATCGTGCAGAGGAATCAGTCGCGGTGTTCAAATTAAATGAATAAAGCATTTAGTTGTTTTATTTGTAACGATTCCTCAAAATGTTCTGTAGTCTCCCAAACGTAGCCACTCCAGTGAAAATGTCGAATGCTTTAGTTGACTACAAATTGTATGTCTAGCTAGCGTCGAACGACAATGGTTTCGCTCTTTGCTTTAAGTAAGCAGAACCTTGCCGCACTGGAAACATTAAAACTCTCAATATTTATAATTTTCATATGTGTCTGGAATGGACACAAGAGCATCTTCTGCTTCACCGATAATATGAAGATATATGATTTGATATATTCCGGTTGGTGCTACAATGAAAAAAGAAGGCGCTGCTGCTTCCCCATTATTAAACTTAAGACAGTTGCATACTAAAGGATGTTTTAGAACTGCCCTACACTCAAATTTTCAAGCTAATAATTTAATTGACTCTCAAATTAGAGCTTATATAGTCAAATCAGATCAACACTCTTAACTACCAGTGCCTGTGTTTTAATTCGATGAGTCAAAAATTCAATTCACTTAATTTATAAAGTATCAAGTCACAACAAGACTCGTCTCAAGGGCACTTTACAAAGTAAACATCCAAATTTAACCTACTAACAGTACATTGAGTTCAGTTTATTAGGCCAGTTAGTAAAAAGGTTTCTTATGCAAGAAAAATGAGCAGATTGTATCGAGTCACTGACTTGTTGTGTCGGCCTAATTGAACAACAGTCTGATTGAACAACCTTCTACCCTAAACCAATTTTAGGTACACCAAGCTGGAGGTGTGACTCTTCACTAGTCTCACGATTCAATAACGATTATTGTATCTTCGATTCGATATCTTGATGCATCACAATTATTCCATATGGATTTGTTTTCGATAAATACAGTGGGATGCAAAAGTCATGATTCATGATTTTCCTGTTGGTCGTTACAATAAAAAAGTTAAATTAAATATATCATATAGGAGACACACATTGTGATATTTGAGAAGTGTAACAAAGTTTATAGGATTTACAGAAAGTGTGCAGTAATTGTTTAAACAAAATTAGGCAGGTGCATAAATTTGGGCACCACAAAAAAGAAATGAACTCAATATTTAGTAGATCCTCCTTTTTCAGAAATAACAGCCTCTAAACCAGGGGTCTCCAACTCCAGTCCTCGAGAGCTACCATCCTGCACATGTTAGCTGATTGAAATGAATGTAGGGCTGCAACAAGCGATTATTTGGATCATCGATTAATCAGATGGGGTCTCGACTCGATTAATTGATTCATCGGATTAAACGGGAACATTTAAAAACTGCTAGGGAAACATTTTTTCTCTCCTTTACTTTATTTAACAACAGAACATTATTAGAAAACAGTTCAATATCGTGCAAAACAACATGCTATCACCGCAACTCTCTTACAGCTTTTGAGATATTGAATAACATTTAATTTCTACTGGTAACAATGTAATGGTGGAATGTCTATAATGTACGGGTTGGCAATAATCCAGTTTAAACTCACCTGTTCAGGTGGCTTTTGAGTGACCTTTGGTTGATTCTTTTTTGCTACCTTCTCTTCATTCTGTTCTGTCTACCATTTCTGCCTTTCCCATGATCCACTGATTACCCTTTCCTTATTCACTTTCCTTTTGCCTTTTTTCACATCCTTTTTTAATCACAATTTTTACTTTTCCCTTTTTTGATATTTTTATTCATTTTTAAATTTTTATTTTACTTTTTGTTCTTGTGAAGCGCCTCGTGAATTTTATCTTGAGAGGCGCTATAAAAAAGATAGTTTATTCTTCTCAAATTATGTTTACAGATAGAAGCATTTGTGAATTACATACTACAACGGCTTGCCATAACCCTGGGGCGGTGTTGCGCAGATTCGTAGCAACAACGTGAGTCCCGGTAGCTGCTGTGGCTCTGCTCCATAGCGCTGCAGACAGCTAAGAATAAACAGGATGGTGGGACTTTTCTTCTGCTTGTAGAGTTTAGTCATTCTTAGTTTCATGATCATCGTGTTTTTTTGGAACCCATGGCGTGAGTCTGCTCTCTGCTAGCTTAGCATTAGCCAACCTGCCCGTAGCTGCGCGTTTGATCCCAAACTGGACCGTTTCTGCCTTTGTGTCTTTGCTGGTTCCTCTATTTTCCTCCACAGCGCCTAGATTACCACATTGTGCGCCAGTAAAAAGCATCTTCCTTACACAAAAACAAATAACTTACATTTGTTCAATAAAGTTCTGGGGGGTTGGGGAAAAATAACTTGAAAAGGTGTCACACGAGTGCTACATCTAAAAATTGTTTATTGCACAGAGCGTTTTTTTCATCACACATGCAACATATATGTCCATGTTCTAAGTGTGCCGGTCGTTCCTCATCAAAACACCGGCTTTCTCTCTCGTTCTGATCTGCCTCGGTCTGCTCTGCTGCCGCCGCGGCCTACAGGTGTTTTTTTTCATCGCACGTGCGACATATATGTCGCACTGTACGTACAATGTGGTAACTGAGTTACTAACTCAATTACTTTTTGGAAAAAGTAATTTGTAAATATAACTAATTACTTTTTTAACGTAAGATGCCCAACACTGCTGGGGACTGAGATGGCCATTCCAGAACATTGTACTTATTTCTCTGCATGAATGCCGTAGTAGATTTTGAGCAGTGTTTAGGGTCGTCTTGTTGAAAGATCCAGCCCCGCGACAGCTTCAGCTCTGTCACTGATTCCTGGACATTGGTCTCCAGAATCTGCTGATATTGAGTGGAAACCATGCGTCCCTCAACTTTAACAAGATTCCCAGTCCCTGCACTGGCCACACAGCCCCACAGCCACCAACTTTTAGTTTCATCAGTCCACAGCACCTTATTCCAAAGTGAAGCTGGCTTGTCCAAATGTGCTTTAGCACACCTCAAGCAGCTCTGTGCTGTGGGTGGAGAAAATGCTTCCTCTGCATCACTCTCACATGCAGCATCTCCTTGTGTAAAGTGCACCGGATAGTTGAACGATGTGCAGTGACTCCATCTGCAGCAAGATGATGTTGTAGGTCTTTGGTGCTGGTCTGTGGGTTGACTCTGACTGTTCTCACCATTCGTCGCTTCAGTTTATCTGAGATTTTTCTTGGTCTGCCACTGCAAGCCTTAACTTGAACCGTTCCTGTGGTCTTCCATTTCTCAATATGTTCCTAACTGTGGAAACAGACTGCTGAAATCTCAGAGACAGCTTTCTGTATCTTTCCCCTAAACCATGATGGTGAACAAGCTTTGTTTTCAGGTCATGTGAGAGTTGCTTTGAGACCCCCATGTTGCTACTCTTCAGAGAATATTCAAAGAGGAGGGAAACTTACAATTGGCCCCCTTAAATATTCTTCCTCGTAAAGCATAATTTATACTTCTCCTTCACCTCGAATGTGGAGTCACACACGCATTGACGGGGTGTTTTCCCTTCAGACTTCTCTGTCACCTGGGGAGAGTTGCAAAGCAATTCCCTGCCAGGACAACAGAGGGCGTAGCGCTTTTCTGGGGTATCCTGCCACCATTACAGTCACGTATCTGGTCCACAATAGTGTAGTTACTACTGTGTTTACATTGTTTTAATGTATTTTAGAGATTTTTTTAACACAGACAGTAGGGCTGGGCGATATGGACCAAAACTTATATCTCGATATATTTTAGATGAATTCCGATATACGATATATATCTCGATATTTTTCCTCCTGTAAAATATTTACAAGTTAACGCCCTTCAAGCTGTCTTGAGAAATTTTATACATAAATTAATCAGCAGATTAAATGCATAAAAATGTATTGATTCTTGTCCAACATTAACCTTAGTGCCATTCTCTATCAGTCTGAGCTTTAGAAACACTGGTACAGCTGTCTGTTAACGCACACGTCGGTTATATCTTTATGTGTTTTACATGGTTCATTTTTATACTGGATTTGTTACTGTTTTAATGTAAACTGGACCTTGAGTCTGTAATATCTTTCTATCTCAGTTAAAGCTAGAGATAGGTGTCTCAAATGTCCCACAGACACCTTTATTATATATTTATAGTTAATAGAATATAATAGAATAGACTTTATTAATCCCACAGTGGGGAAATTAACTTGTTAAAGCAGCCTATAAACTTAGAGAAAGAAGAAAGGTAATAAAGTACAGTTAAACACTAAGCTATTATTGTAACTGCAAATGTATCGTAACATCATTTAAATTGTAGAGGTGGCTCATATATCCTATCATTCACATATTACCAGTAACTATTTCTTGTCCAGCGAAAATAATCTATCATGTTAAGCTAAATTCATGATGTAATTACATCAACTACTCAGAGGATTACAGTCACGTGGCTCATGCAGCACGGAGTTATTAAAAGTTATTAAGGCAAACATGGCAGCATTATCACATTATTGACTCATATCAGCGATCATATTGTAATGACTCGGGCTCTGGTGGCTCTTTTATGGGTATTTATTTAGGGCTACTGTCGGCGTAACCCACGCCTTACAAACTTTTAACTTCTTTTGTGCGTTCATTCTGTGCGTTT
>SSNS01000421.1:395526-438211 GCA_006937985.1 Aphyosemion australe
GTTTCGACCACCAGGTCATCCTCACAGCCGCTGTCGGTGGCTTCCTTCTCTATTTATCCGAAGTGAAGCCGCCGACAGCGACTTAGCTCTGAGGATGACCACAGCTGGTGGTCGAAACATCAGAAAGAAAGGTAAAACTATCTTTTCTCTGTGTTAAAAAAAGAATCAAGTGATATATAAACTCTTAACTTTTTCAACAGAATCGCTGGTAACGAAGCAGCTTCTTAGCGTAACAAAACGGCGAAAACCGGAACTACTTCTCCTGCCCACTGAATTCCCTTTCAAAATAAAATGTTAACCCGCAACATGAGTCTTCAAACCATTACAAATGCCTGAGGTAATTTGGCCACTGCGGCTCGCCGTACCTGTTTACAATGGAGGGGTTTGGCCCGTCTTCACATAAGCAGGATAAACAGAGCTGTGTCGGGACGGGAGCTCGCTGAAACATGAACAAACGTCCTCAAATAATTAAAAACCACTAAGCCAATCGTAAAGCTTGGAGCAGAACATTGACCCTGAGGTTTCATGATTAAGTAGACGCTTGAGAATACATGTAATGACCGCTTAGAGACGGCGCGAGCTAGCCGCTAGCGGCTATCGCTAGCGGCTAGCTTGCTCCGCAGCTTGACTAGTTATATCGATATTAAGATATAACGTCATTTTATATCTTCTTTTAAATTTTTATCGATATTTTAAAAATATCGATATATCGCCCAGCCCTAACAGACAGATTTGTCCTTCATTCTCCTTTAAAGTTAAAGTCCCAAGTCATCATCACACAATGGTGAAATTACATCTCCGCATTTGACCCATCCCCATGGTGGGGAGCGGTGAGCTGCAGCTGTGGCCGCGCTCGGGAACTATTTGGTGGTTTAACCCCCCAATCCAACCCCTTAGTGCTGAGTGTCAAGCGAGGAGGCATTGGGTCCCATTTTTTCAAAGTCTTTGGTATGACCCGACCGGGAATCGAACCCTGATCTCCCAGTCCCGGGGCCGACACTACCACTAGGCCACCGGAGCTGGTTAGGGTTAGGGGTTAGGGTGCTGCCACAAATGACTATTTTAGTAGTCGACTAATCGTGTCGTGCATAAAGTATAGCTTATTGCACCAGGATGCTCTAATAATTAAATAAAAATTATAAATAATTTTAATTTAATTTTTTTATTTCGTTACTTTTTTATTTTTAATTTTTTGTTATTGTGAAGCGCCTCGTGATTTTTATCTTGAGAGGTGCTGTATAAAAGACAATTTCCTATCTTCTAATAAACTCATCATTAGCATCTAATTTGAAGTGTGATCAGTTATATCTAAAAATAGACAAAAAAGACAAGACGATATCTTATTAAACAACTTTTAATGAACTTTGTAAACTGTAAACACAAATGCTACACAGTCAAATGGAGGTAGGCACCTAAAACCAAAAGAAAACTGTCCACAAAAATGACTTGTGCTCACAAATGTATCCAGCTAAAATAAGGTACATTTAATCTACACAAGGCTCTTGTTCAGTCAGGAAAGTTATCATTTCAACATATTCTGGAGAAAGGCTTCCTCTCTTTTGAGATCAGATGTTACCAGCTGCAGAGGAGATCCGCTCCGATGGCAGGGATGCACAGGAGAGATTTAGCCGGCTTTGTAACAAACTCGTCCACTGAAGAGGAGCGCTTGTTTAACACTGTAACGTAGCGGGACACAATAAATCATTAGCGTTTGTAACGTTAGCGCAAATACGTGACATACGTGAGCTAAAGGTAATGACACCGCCATCACTCCTGTTGTTGCTACAGCTGATGTTAGCATGTTAGCAGCTGAGCTAACGAGAGGTAATTCACTTACAGAGGCGACGGTCCCTCTTCGTTCTCCGCCACGACGTGCTTCCTTTATAAGGTGTTCGTGCAGCGCCAACATGCTTCCGTGAAAGGATAGTTTCACTTTGCAGATTTTGCACTGTGCCTCTCTTTTGTCTTTGTAAAATGCTCCCAAACGTTTGAGCTAAGTTTTCGCCATGTTGTCTTTCTCCACCACTGCTGCACATGTACCTCAAGAGAAAGCAGCGACTGACCCGAATGGCCACTACTGCGCATGAGCCTCAGGCAGAAAGCAGCAGAAGGTGCTGCAGCAGGCGACGGCAAAAAAATGCTCATAAAATAAACGACGCGTCGACTATTACATTTATTGTCGACTATTTCGTTTGTCGTCGTTGTCATGGCGCGTTGACTAATCGTGGCAGCACTAAATTACAAACTACACCGGTGTGTGGAGCAGACTCGTAGCAACAACCTGGCTCCAGGTAGCTGCTGCGGCTGTGCGTCATGCCGCTGCAGACAGCTACAAATAAATGGGATAGTGGGGATTTTTCTACCGCTTGTAGAGTTTAGTCATTCACAATCATCATGTTTTTTCTGAACCCCTCTTGATCGTGAGCGTGCTACCCGCTAGCATTAGTCAGTCTCCCTGTAGTTTATCTCGTCACCACACTTCCACATAATTTCCTTGTTTTTGCCTGAAAGGACGCGCCAATGCTTTATTACCGTAAAGCACCATGTACGCGCAAAGCAAATTTTAGCTAGGCTCCAGCGTCGGCTGGCATGACCGCGTATTTCCAAGTGTCGGCTCACTTGACTGTGGTAATCTTTGGCAACAAGCAGAGCCAGCTGGTATTTTCCAAACCCAGTTGGTAGCACGGCGCAAACATCTTTCTTTAGAAGAAAGGCTTTTGGTGCTTCTTTTTGTTGTGGTTTTAAAGACATGTTCAAGTCATTTAGAACAGAGGAAAGAGCCGCCGCAGTGAACTCCGCTTCACACGCCATCTTCATTGTTTATGAGAAACTGAGCACCGTGGTGTGTGACGTACGCTGCTCAGCGCTGGTTGGCTTGGTTAGAATTCTCAGGGGTTGGGATTATTTGAATGGGAGCGTTACCAGGCCCTTTGCTTCCCATAAGGAAGCATTGGAATGGCTGGCCAGGCTATCACAAACTATGGTTGAAGGACTCTGCTATTAGTTTAAGATGATCTAGTTAAGGTTTAAAGAGTCTAGGTGTTGTAGTTTTTGAGCCAGGGTGCTAGTTCTAATGTGGCCTAAATGATAAAAAAAATATGAAATTTGCATTTTTGAACTGTAACAAATCAAATAAAGGTTTCAAAAATCAGAAACTGTCTTTTAAGGATTCTGCTGGTAGTGCAGAATAACCTAGTCCAGGTTTGAAGAGCCTAAGTGTTATAAATTTGTAATTAGAGCAGAGTAAAGATGCTTGGGGAGTGGAAATATTTGTTGGAAATGCCCTTTCTGACTCTAAAATTAAAAAAGTTAACCAACTTCAGACTCGTCTGGTACATCTTTTTTGTATAATTGAATCACTTGTTCTTGATTAAGATAGATAAATAAACAAACAGATAAATAAATAAATCATTACATCAACAAGCAACCTCTGAGTTGAGTATCAAGTGTTGATTTGCACAAACAAGATGTTTTAACTCACGGAGGTTGCAGTTCTGTTGTGTGTGAGCAGAGGGCATCGGGAACGAGCTCTTACATGAAACCGCAGTGGGCCACCATGGGCTTTTACCACCGGGCTTAGCAATTCACACCTCTACTGAATATTGCACACTGTTAAGTAGAAATTACTCACTGAAAATGGTTTTGTTTTCCCCTCAACAGGGATTGTGAGCAATCATGGCTGATGAGGGATATGTTGTGAGAATCAGGGGTCTACCATGGTCCTGTTCAGTAGATGAAGTACAAAGGTTTTTCTCAGGTTTGTATGTCTGTTTTTTCAGTTGTTTTTCCCCATTTGCCAGTACTGGATAGCTGGTTAAAATAGCTTTCTGAGAACTAATTACAAGCCTAGTAACAAGCTGCATTATTTATCCATGAATGTATCAACAAAATGTTTAACCCTGTAATCTGAAAAACAACAAATGTTCAAAAAAGCAGGCTTAAAGGTGGGAATTTAACGCGTTAAATATGATTAATTAATTAGAAAAAAATTAACGCGTTTAAAAAATGAACGCATTTAACCCTTTATGCCCGAGGGTCCCCCAGTTGGGGGATGTTGAAGTTTAGTAGCAATAATACATGCCCTACATATCAATCTAGTCAAGCTGCACCGCTAAAGAAAGCTCAGAACCTTGGCTACAAGACCATGTTTTTTTATGTGCTCCAAACACAACTAAAACTACAATCAAATGAGTGATCAGAAATACCTCTTCATGTGTTTTTGCCTTAATTTCTGTCTCTAATGATGCTAAATCAAATCAAATTGCACACACATTCTATCAACCCATTATTATTATTTTAAAGACAGTACCATTATCAAAATGTACTTAAAGTAGTATTGTACTTTTAGGTCTGTTCTATTTTTGCCAGTGATACATATATATTTTTTCTCCTGTTCTGAATTGAAATACAATTTAAAAGCATTTTTTTTAGAAATTAAAAGATTAGAAATTACAATAATAATGTCGAGTATTGTTTGATTCTTTGTCTTGATTCTCTGCCTTTTAATTTTAAAAAATTGCTTTCAGGGAAAATTTTCTTGAACGATTAAAATGCGATTAATCAAGATTAATTAATTACAAAGTCTCTAATTAATTAGATAAATTTATTTAATTGAGTCCCACCCCTAATTATTTCGTCATAAACACTAACACCAAGTCTCTCCATGTAGCTAGTAGGGAGTTTAATCTCCACACTTGTGAAGAAGTGATTTCTTTCTTATAATCTGCACTTTAAATAATGCCTAGAACCCAGAAATGGATTTTTGTCTGCAAGTGGAACTGGATCCCTGCCCAGTTTTCCTGAAGAATTGGCAGAAATAGTTGGATTTTATCTTCAGGAGCTCTCAAAAACCGAGCCAGAATGTAACAGTGATTTCACAGTTTGTTGAACCACCACCAGTACCGGAGTGGGGTTTAATACAGATTACTTCTTCAAACTGGAGCCATTCCAATGTTAAAACCACCCAATGGATAGGGCAGGGTGGTGAGTACAACCATGATGCAAACCGCTAGCTGAATGGTTAGAAAGATCAGGGACGAACTGGGACAATGGTTCATGCTAGGAATCTGCTAGCATCTCAGCTGCCTTTTCTCTGCTTATTCGCGTGCGTGTGCACACACATGCGTTAGCGTCTCGACAAGGAGGCTGGGTTGGACACAACAGTGAATAAGCAGCAAGTTTGAATCTGGAGTCTTCGGGTCTGCAAATTTGTACTATTGTGGCCTGGGTTAAAACCAATCCAAACGTCTTATTTCTGGGTTGAAGGAAAGGGTCACGAAAACAACTTATTTTGCATAAAAAATTACATCTCAGTAGTGCCAACAGTAATATTTTATCATATATTAGAAGAAGAAGAAGAAGAACAAGAAGCCTTCGCAGCGCTTTAGCTGCTCGGGCCTAATAAACAATCTTTTATATAGCGCCTCTCAAGATAAAAATCACGAGGCGCTTCACAAAAACAAAAAATTAAAAATAAAAAAGTTAAGTCCATCCATCCATTTTCTTCCGCTTATCCGGAGTCGGGTCGCAGGGGCAGCAGCTTAAGGAGGGAAGCCCAGACCTCCCTTTCCCCAGCCACTTGGGCCAGCTGCTCCGGAGGAATCCCAAGGCGTTCCCAGGCCAGCCGAGAGACATAATCTCTCCAGCGTGTCCTGGGTCTTCCTTTGGGTCTCCTCCCGGTTGGACGTGCCTGGAAAACCTCACCAGGGAGGCGTCCAGGAGGCATCCTAATCAGATGCCCGAGCCACCTCAACTGGCTCCTCTCGATGTGGCGGAGCAGCGGGTCTACTCCGAGCCCCTCCCGGATGACTGAGCTTCTTACCCTTTCTCTAAGGGAGAGCCCAGCCATCCTGCAAAGAAAACTCATTTCGGCCGCTTGTATCCGCGATCTTGTTCTTTCGGTCACTACCCAAAGCTCGTGACCATAGGTGAGGGTAGGAACGTAGATCAACCGGTAAATTGAGAGCTTCGTCTTTCAGCTCAGCTCTCTCTTCACAATGACAGACCGGTACAACGCCCGCATCACTGCAGACGCAGCACCAATCCGCCTATCAATCTCACGCTCCACCCTTCCCTCACTCGTGAACAAGACCCCGAGATACTTAAACCTCTCCACTTGGGGCAGGACCTCGTCCCTGACCTGGTGAAGGCATTTTACCCTTTTCCGACTCAAGACCATGGTCTCGGATTTAGAGGAGCTGATTCTCATTCCAGCTGCTTCACACCCGGCTGCGAACTGCTCCAGCGAAAGCCGGAGATCACGTTCTGACGAAGCCAACAGGACCACATCATCTGCAAAAAGCAGAGACCTGATCCTTAGGCCACCAAACCAGATCCCCCCACCACCTTGGCTGCACCTAAAAATTCTGTCCATAAAAGTTATGAACAGAATCGGTGACAAAGGGCAGCCTTGGCGGAGTCCGACTCTCATCGGAAACGAGCCCGACTTACTGCCGGCAATGCGGACCAAGCTCTGACACTGGTTGTACACGGACCTAACAGCCCTTATCAAGGGGCCTGGTACCCCATACTCCCAGTATACCCCCCACAGGGCCCTCAAAGGAACGCAGTTGAACGCCTACTCCAAATCCACAAAACACATGTAGATTGGTTGGACAAACTCCCACGCACCATCCAGGACCCCCCCAAGGGTATAGAGCTGGTCCAGTGTTCCACGCCCAGGACAAAAACCACATTGCTCCTCCTGAATCCAAGGTTCGACTATCAGACGAACCCTCCTCTCCCGAACCCCTGAATAGACCTTACCAGGGAGGCTCAGGAGTGTGATCCCCCTTGGAAGACGTACCGGTGGGATTGAGGAGGTCTTCGAAGTACTTGGCCCACCGATTCACAACGTCCCGAGTCGAGGTCAGCAGCACACCCTCCCCACTTAAAACAGTGTTGGTAGTGCACTGCTTTCCCCTCCTGAGATGCTGGATGGTGGACCATAATCTCCTCGAAGCCGTACAGAAGTCTTGTTCCATGGTCTCACCGAACTCCTCCCATGCCCGGGTTTTTGCCTCTGCGACCACCCGAGCCGCATTCCGCTTGGACTGCTGGTACCTATCAGCTACCTCTGGAGTCCCACAGGCCAAAAGGACCCGATAGGACTCTTTCTTCAGCTTGACAGCATCCCTAACCGCCGGTGTCCACCAGCGGGTTCGGGGATTGTCGCCATGACAGGCATCGGCCACCCTGCGGCCACAGCTGCGGTCAGCCGCCTCGACAATGGAGTCACGGAACATGGCCCATTCGGACTCAATGTCCCCCGCTTTCCCCGGGGCGTGTTCAAAGTTCTGTTGGAGGTGGGAATTGAAGCTCCTTCTGACAGGAGACTCTGCCAGACGTTCGCAGCAGACACTCACAGCACGTTTGGGTCTGCCAGGACTGACCGGCATCTTCCCCCACCATCGAAGCCAACTCATCAACAGGTAGTGGTCAGTGGACAGCTCCGCCCCTCTCTTCACCCAAGTGTCCAAGACATGCGGCCGCTGATCAGATGAAACGACAACAAAATCGATCATCGACCTGCGGCCTAAGGTACCCTGGTGCCAAGAGCACATATGGACACCTTTATGCTTGAACATGGTGTTCGTTATTGACAATCCATGACGAGCACAGAAGTCTAATAACAAAAAACCACTCGGGTTCAAATCAGGAGGGCCGTTCCTCCCAACCACACCTCTCCAGGTCTCACTGTCGTTGCCCACGTGAGCATTGAAGTCCCCCAGCAGAACGAGGGAGTCACCCGAAGGAGCACTTTCCAGTACCCCCTCCAGGGACTCCAAAAAGGGTGGGTAGTCTGAGCTGCAGTTTGGTACATAAGCACAAACCACAGTCAGGACCCGTCCCCCCATCCGAAGACGAAGGGAGGCTACCCTCTCGCTCACCGGGGTAAACAGGCACCAAGATGGGGGGAAAGAAGTATGCCCACCCCTGCTCGGTGCCTCTCAGTGGGAGCAACTCCAGAGTGGTAGAGTCCAACCCCTCTCGAGGAAGCTGGTTCCAGAGCCATGCGTTGAGGTGAGTCCAACTATATCTAGTCGAAACCTCTCAACCTCACACACCATCTCCGGCTCTTTCCCCACCAGAGAGGTGACATTCCACGTACCAAGAGCCAGCTTCTGTAGCCGAGGATCAGACCGCCAAGGTCCCCGCCTTCGGCTACCACCCTTTCCACATCGCACCCGACCCCTTTGGCCCCTCCCACGGGTGGTGGGCCCATGGGAATGGGGACCCACATCTCCTCTTCGGGCTATGCCCGGCCTGGCTCCATGGGTGAAAGCCCGGCCACCAGGCGCTCGCCAGCGTGCCCCAACTCCAGGCCTGGCTCCAGAGGGGGGCCCCGGTGACCCACGTCCGAGCGAGGGAACACTGATTCCATTTATCTTAATCATCATAATTATGATGATTATGATAAAAAAGTTAAGTAATTAATAAATTAAAAAATGATTAAAAATATTGTTAAACGGGAAAAGTAAAAATTGTGAATTAAAAATTGTGAGGAAAGGGAAAAAGAAAATAAATAAGGAAAGGGTAATCAGTGGATCCGGTGAAAGGCAGAAATGAAGAAGAGCAGAATCGAGAGAAGGTAGTGATGAAGAATCAGCAGGAGGTCACACCAAAGCCAGCCTGAACAAGTGAGTTTTCAGCTGCTTTTTAAAGGAGACCACTCAGTCCACTGATCTTAGGCTCAGGGGGAGAGAGTTCCAGAGTCTGAGGGCCACAGCAGCAAATGATCTGTCACCTTTGGTCTTTAGTCTGGTGCGCTGCACAATCAGTAGGCTTTGATCACTGGACCTCAGGGACCTGCTGGGGGTGTAGGGACTGAGAAGATCACCAATGAATGATGGTGCTTGTCCTTGTAAGGCCCTAACAGCCAGAACCAGGATCTTGAAATGAAACCTGAAGTTAACTGGCAGCCAGTGAAGCTGGAAGAGGAGCGGGGTGACGTGGGTGTGTTTGGAGGACTTGATCAGCAGCCTAGCACAGGCATTTGGACCACCTGTAGACGGTTCAGGGAGGTTTTGCTCAGACAAGTAAAATGCGAGTTGGAGTAAGCGTGAGGAGATAAAGGTATGGATAATGATCTCAAGTTCAGAGCGGGACAGAATGGGACTCAGCAATGTTCCCAAAATGGAAGAAGGAAGAGCGAACAAGAGAACTGAAATCCAGGGTGATATCTTCGTCAAAGGTCACACCAAGATTCCTGGCAGAGGGTTTGGTGTGAGAAGCAAGCTGACCAAGAGAGTCTTGGGAACCAGCTTGTCTGGGGCACAGATGAGGATCTCAGTCTTATCTTCATTTAGTTGTAGAACATTCCCAGCCATCCAGGTTTTAATAGAGTCTAAGCAGGTGTGCAACAGCTGCAGCTTAGACATCTCATGGGGCTTAAAGGAGATTTACAGTTGGATATCTGCGTAAAGATGGTAGGAGATTCCTTTAAAAGAGCTCAGGATGTACTGAAGAGAAAGCAGATAGAGGAGGAAAAGTAGAGGCCCCAGCACAGAACCTTGTGGGACACCATGGGTGAGGGAGGTGGTGGAGGACCAAAACTTGGAGAGAAGGAACGCTCTGACAGATACGAGAACCACTCCAGAGCAGTTCCTGGAAGTCCATTGTTTTTTTGTGTTCTTGATATTACATGGAGTAGTAAATCTTATTTACCAGTTTCAACGCTTATCTAGCGTCATCCTCAGAGTGGTGGTGATGTCTCTTCCTTGCTGTGTAATAACAAACTTTACTACTCCATGTAATATCAAGAACACAAAAAAACAATGGATAAAAAGCAACATGGAAAGAACGTAATGAATAGCTCCTGAAAGGCCTACCCAGTCTCTCAGCCTATCCAGTAGTAGGTGTCAAAAGCTGCAGTCAGGTCCATCAGAACCACAACAGAAGAGTTCCCTGCATCACTGTGAGTCAGAAGGTCATATTGTGCCTACCGTTGCTCTGGAAGGTGTAAAAATGCATGATACAGGCCCTTTAACAATTTTTTCCGGACTATACAGGAAAATACTTTTTTTTAATGTTCTCTCAAGAGCATAGCTTTTTGTACAAATGAAGATGAATTCATCATACAGTGGAGGAAATAATTATTTGACCCCTCACTGATTTTGTAAGTTTGTCCAATGACAAAAAAATGAAAAGTCTTAGAACAGTATCATTTTAATGGTAGGTTTATTTAACAGTGACAGATAGCTCATCAAAAGGAAAATAAAAAAATAACTTTAAATAAAAGATAGAAACTGATTTGCATTTCATTGAGTGAAATAAGTATTTGAACCCACTAACAAAAAAGACCTAATACTTAGTGGCAAAACCCTTGTCTGCAAGCAGGGGTGTAGCACCAAATTCTGGGCCCTAGGTACAAGCCATCTAGGTGGGCCCCCACGCTCACTTGTTTAATATCTCTTGTGCACAGTTTTTGTCATGCTATAAGACACGTTAATAAACATGATCTTAGTTTAACCTCTATATTGAGCAAATACAAATGCCAGGATAATAAAAGTGAAATCTCAGTGCTATCTGGAGAGAATAAGGGCCCTGCTGCTGCTGCTGCTGCATCTAAAGGGCCATGTGGTTCATGATGTTTAGCTTTGCTAATACTGATATATTTTGATACAATAATGAAAGGTTAAATACATATGAAATGAAATAAACCAGGTTCTGTCTGTGAATGTAGTGTACTCTAAATTTTATAATCTCTGCATTATCAACATAATTAGAAAGTCCGTTTCAAGATTAAATATAAAGAAATTAAATATGATTCAACTGGAGAGGCAAAAGTGGCACAATTCAATAAATAGATAAAGCCCAAAATATTATGCTTAAATAATGATTTAAATATAAAATTAATGGATTGTGTGTCAATAAAAATATTTAATTAATTTAAAAAATCATATATAATTATTTCATGATTTAATTTATTGTTTCATGGTCTGTTCATCAATATTTTTTCTGTCAACCTCACCCATCAAAGTCAGTGGGTGGTGCTAATTCTGATAACAAACATGGCAGCTCCCTTTATGAAAGATTCCAAGTTGGTGAGTATTTTAAACCTAACAGATAAAACAGAAGTTGCTGACCCAGAATCTGGTAAAACAGAGGAATTTCCACACTGATCAAGATCTTGACAGTAGTGCTTCATCAATACAGGGTGGTGTGTAGAAATGTGTAACACTGTCAAAACTGTCCCCACTTCTCTAAATCATAGTTACAGCCGTCAGGGTGTTCTCCCTAATAAAGCATAAAAAATATGAATGTACAATAATAAAAATCTCTTCCAGTGAACACAGGAGAAACTTTAATAGTGATATTGAGCCATCCAGATGCATTTACCTGCTACAGTGTACTTAAAAACAACATCTTCTTTTTAGTAATTTTATTAAAACACTATACCTTCAACTACAGAAAAATAAAATAAAAAGATTTTTTAATGTCCACTGGGCAGCACATCTGTACATAACACCCATATTGACCAAGCACATGCAGGAGTACTTCTACAGATATTCTGTAGTCAGTCCCTCTATCAGTTAGGAAATTCCTCTTGTACTGTTTTACCACTGATTCTGAGTCAGCAACCATTTTACTTGTTAGAGGATTTTTATTGACTTGGTTAGAGATATTTTAAGCCCAACATATAAGCTGCCATGTTTGTTATCAACCTGAGCCTTGCTCACTGATTTTGATGGGCAAGGTTGACAGATAAAACAAAATCATGAACAAACCGTGAAATAATGAAATAAATTATGAAATATCTATAAATTAATTTTAATTAATTAAATATTTTTATGGTTCATGTAATTAAATATTTAAAATATTTATTGATACATTTATAAAATTAATTAATGCTTTAGCTCAGTGGTTCTCAAATACTTTCGGTGAAGCCCCCCTAGGATACATAGATTTTTTCACGCCCCCCTCCCAATGTGCTGGGGGGGGGGGGGGGGGGGGGGCGTTGCATAATGTTCATTGTGTACACTACAGTAAGATTGAATTTATGGATATCTGGAATGTGAATTTCTGCTAGGAACAATAGAATTATAGATATCTGAACACACATCCAGTCTGCTTAAATGTTAAAACGGCTTGCCATACTAACACGCTGATAGTCCGTCGGCGAATGTCGGGAGGTAGGGGAAAGTGCGGGGGAATGACCTTGATCCCAGAGCAGGGGTGAGAGTGTGGTAGGGTTGGGCGATTAGACAAATTATTCAACCATCTATGATTGGCTGAGTTGTTCAACGGTTGTTTTTAACAAGAGGTGATTTGTTTATTTATTTATTTGTCCGTGAGTAAGTGTGTTAATGATCCATGCAGGTGCGCAGATATTTTACCCGTTACCACAGAATCCATTGTGGAGGTAACATCATGGAAAGATTTCCATCAGAGCATCTGCAGTATTCTCCGCTACTGAGTGCGCACAAGCGGCGCGCAATAGGAGCTCAGAGCGCGTCTGACAGATCTGTGCACAACAGCGCAAATGCCGAGAGCTTCCAGATCTGGAAAGTGGAAACCCTTCTTTCAGAGAGTCTGGTAGACGTCTGGTTATTTCATTTGGAGAAATGTTTCCTGACTTTAAAACTCTGGCTGAAGTAGAACTCGTTACTCCAGTAGCTGCTTGGATCTTCAGACCCTGCGTGTCAGCAGAGCTCTGAATCATCACAACATTTTAACAGCCATGACGAGCCATGAAGCACTTTGAGTTGCCTTCGGGTAGGAAATGCGCTGTATAAATGGTAAATGGCCTGTATTTGTATAGCGCCTTCTTAGGGTTCTACAACCCCCCAAGGCGCTTCACAACACAATTAGTCATCCACCCATTCACACACACATTCACACACTGGTGGGGATGAGCTACATTGTAGCTACAGCTGCCCTGGGGCGCACTGACAGAGGCGAGGCTGCCAGGCACTGGCGCCACCAGTCCCTCCATCCACCACCAGCAGTCAAGGCGGGTTAAGTGTCTTGCCCAAGGACACACAGCAGCATTCTCTGGCCGGAGCCAGGATCGAACCTGCAACCTTCCGATTACTGGACAACCCGCTCTACCTCCTGAGCTACTGCTGCCCCCGCTGTCTTCAAACAAACCTTCCGTGTGGGAACATTTCTGTTTTGCAGTTGAATATAAAGACGAGGAGAGAAAACGGTGAACTCAGAGGCTCACTTTGTTTGACGCCACAACCACAACCCCTCACACAACACACTCCCGAGTCGGGACCTTCCTTGGACATCCTACAATTCCAAATTACGCATCCCTCCCGGTCCCGCTTCGGTCGCCCTAGCCTCTCACTGACACCACTTTGAAAAGGCGTTTTAAAAGTGACATTTCTGTGGGTTTCTGGACATATTATTACACACTGGACTACAAGTAATACATCTGAAAAGTAATATTATTGCGTGAATAAAATAAAGTTAGGAAATTTCAGTTTTTCTTAAGCTTTTCTACAATTCAAAGTGGACCGAAACCGTGACCCAAAAACCGAGGTACGGACCGAACCGTGGGGAAAGTGGACCGTTGCATCCCTATTCTGTGGACAGGTGTCTTTTATACAGGTGACTAGATAAGACAGTTGTCTTTTATACAGGTGACTAGTTCAGACAGGTGTCTTTAATGAGGGTGACTAATTGAGTAGAAGTGTCTAACCACTCTGTGGGAGCCAGAACTCTTAATGGTTGGTAGGGGTTCAAATACTTATTTCACTAAATGAAATGCAAATCAGTTTCTATCTTTTATTTAAAGTTATTTTTTGAATTTTCCTTTTGATGTGCTATCTGTCACTGTTAAAATAATCAAATTATCATTTTGTGCTCCTTCCATTTTTAAACAGTTGCATCAACAAAATAATAGTGAATTTCCTCACTGTGGGATCATTAAAGTCTATTCTATTCTAAACCTACCATTAAAATGATACTGTTCTGTGACTTTTCATTTCTTTGTCATTAGACAAACTTACAAAATCAGCGAGGGGTCAAATAAATATTTCCTCCACTGTACATTAGTTTGTCCCAACACAAACACACACTTAGATAAAAATTTGCTCATAGCTCATTTGATGCTAACCCCTTCAAATTGCAGGTCACATGAAAGTAATGTGTTTTGTCCCATGGGCGAGACGTTGGAATGCTAAAGGGTTTTAATACATGTTAAACCAAGGTGGCATTTGTGTTAATTAAATTTGGAAATGAGAGTTTGGGGAATAAATTTGTTTACTGTATGAGTACAATACGAGAAAACTTTCATACCAGTGAACATGAACAGATGTTCATGTGAGTATTTCATGGTTTGTGACCTGGTTTGCAAATTTGGATAACTGTTAGATGGATCAGAACCTGATTGGTCAGTTAACAGTAACCGTTTTATTCCAGTTGCTAGCTGAACAAATGTGTACATTAGTTATAATACAGGTATTAATAGTTATAATACAGATATTTGAGCAGACTGGACATGATATAATTATGAAACTTTTTACAGGTTGTGAAATTCTTAACAAGGGCAACGGAATTCACTTCACCTACACAAGAGAGGGGCGTCCCAGCGGAGAAGCATTTGTGGAACTGGAGACAGAAGAAGACTTGAAAATTGCTGTGAAGAAAGACAGAGAAACTATGGGTCACAGATATGTAGAAGGTTGGTAGCAGCTGAGCTCTTGCTTTAATCACTTTTGCTAGGGCTGGGCGGTAACCCAAAAATTTACCTTTACCGAAATTAATGACTTTTATGTCATTTTATCCATGTCTGTATGTCCGGTATTTCAAAAAATTAAAAGACACGAGTAGATTGCTGATGTTCATGTCTCTAAGAAGCTGTGGCACAGACCAGTGGAGTCGGCATCACAGCTAGTCACGTGGAGTTACGTGACTCCATCCCAATCCAATTTGTAATAAGAAGGAAAAAACAGGAAATGAATAATGATTCAAATAGCATCGGGCTTCCTGTAGCTCGTCGCTGTTAGTCATGTGCTACTTGCTTGCCGTTTGCGGCCCATAGCTGCCTTCCGCTTGCGGTAGCTCTCTGCTCAGTGCTTTACTCTGTATTAACTAAGTGGTTTTTTTCTGGTAATTTAGTGTTCAAATCCAACAATGTTGAGATGGATTGGGTCATGAAGCACACTGGCCCAAACTGCCCAGAGACAGCAGGAGACGGGCTTGTACGGCTCCGGGGCCTTCCGTTTGGCTGCAGCAAGGAGGAGATAGTGCAGTTTTTCTCAGGTAAAAAGTGTTCACTCAGTGATTTATTGTAAATCCCATTCGAGTTAGTAATTTAAGGGGTGTTTTTTTGCCCAACCTCTTGTTTCCTTTCTCCTAACACTGTATAGCTGCTGCGTTTACTGAACAGAGACAACTGTGACATCCGGGATGAATAGCATTACATTGTGACATAAGAACATTGACTAATTATCTTGTTTGTTATGGTGATCTGTGAAGAAATGACACGAGAAAAAAGAAAGGCGGTTGAACTTGATTATCTAGTACTCTACAATTTGTTAAAGGACAGTAGTGTGTTTCTAAATACATTTTCCATCCTGAGCCCACATTCATCTTTTTATTTTCATTACATTGGGTCTGATTAGATATCATTGTTGCTAAAGTTATTTTTTATGAAAAATGCCCCCCCATGACCAATGTAGCCTCCCTCATACCTAAGTTTCATTTCGTTTCACAGTTCCTCACTTTTTCTCACATGCAGTGTTTGCCAAATCCTAGAATAGTTCCTAATGGTTAGTAATGTTATTCATGTCAACCACCAAGATCTTGTTCTCTCTTCATCAATGCACCAATACTATCCTGGTGTCCCACACAGTCCCACTTTCATTATGCTTACTCTTTGCTATCATTTCTACTTT
This sequence comes from Aphyosemion australe, assembly GCA_006937985.1. Taxonomy (NCBI): domain Eukaryota; kingdom Metazoa; phylum Chordata; class Actinopteri; order Cyprinodontiformes; family Nothobranchiidae; genus Aphyosemion; species Aphyosemion australe. The sequence continues at coordinate 411,375 of SSNS01000421.1, forward strand.
ATCCCAAGAATACAGTAAATGTAACTCCCGTAAAATCTACCAGTTAAAAACTGAACTGGTATTTGTGTGATGTGAAGTTTTCTATCTCTCTTTAGAGAAAGTTCTCTCTGTGATTGGGCATGTGATTTAATATGTCCCCTGCTGGGGTTATCTGTCCTTGGGTTGAAGGGTTGGAAATCGTGCCAAATGGGATAACATTGCCGGTGGACATCCAGGGGAGGAGTACGGGGGAGGCCTTCGTGCAGTTTGCTTCACAGGATATAGCTGAAAAGGCTCTAAAGAAACACAAGGAAAGAATAGGGCACAGGTGGGGATGGTTGGTTGGCTGGATAAGTTGCTTTTCTTATGGTGTGCACCTTAAACATCTGAACCAAATTCAAAACTTGATGTTAGATTAATCATATCAATACTACTTACCACACACATACACCAACTGCAGTAATAAATCCAACGCTGTCTCATATTGACTATGTTCAGTGGGAAAATTAGTTCTTTGGCACCACTCAGAATTATTGTAAGTCCTTGATTGGACGTTAAATAAATATCAAGAACAAATGGTGTCTCAGAACTAAAGTAAGTCCAGGTTCATGAATGGTAAGGAAGTCTCCCTGGTGGTAAAATCAGAGGGCCATTGAACACAAGCATCAGACCCACTGGCACAGATGGGTTGCACTAGGGCTGGAGTTCTCTCTGACCCTCTAAATCCAGGAAACAGTCTGTCATGGTGAAGACAAAAGACACAATTACAGCAACATCTAACAGTTTGTTAATTCACTTCAAATAACCATAAGAAAAGTTCAAAATTAAGGCCCTTGTTCATTTTGGCAATTTCTTAGTTTTTAAACTCAGTAAATATTGATTTTGAATCAGTATTATTAAAGTATTAGGTACTCATAGATATTACCACCAATGGTCTACAACATAACAGCATCTTCATAGCCCAGTATTAAACAAATGTAGCTTTCATTTATGTCCTTGGCCTAACGGTGGTACTTTTATGCTCCCAGGTACATTGAAATCTTCAAGAGTAGCCGCGCTGAGGTGCGGACCCATTACGAGCCCCAGCGAAAGCCTATGGGCATGCAGCGACCCGGCCCCTACGACCGTCCCTCTGGTGGTCGGGGTTATAACATGATGGGGAGAGGAGGATCTTATGACAGAATGCGCCGAGGTGGCTACGGAGGAGGTCAGTGCACGTTGAAAGAGGAGAAGCTGAATGTGATTTTGTAAATGTGTTTTTATGTTAATGAAGCAGAACAGAACTAATGAGGTCCCAGTAAGACCTTATGTAATCTATATGCTAATCTACATGCAGGTGTATCAGATGGGCGGTACAATGATGGCGGCTCATCCTTCCAGAGTACAACAGGCCACTGTGTCCACATGAGGGGCCTGCCCTACCGGGCCACAGAAACAGACATCTACAATGTAAGATAAAGATAGGTCACTCAGTGCTTTTACATGCGCATCAAAGTCAATCTACTGCAATAAACTGGGAGTCCTAGTTTACATGTATGTTAGAAAACCAAATTATTAAATGAAGTGCGTTCTAATTTCCCAGTTTGGGATTATTAAAGTATATCTATCTATCTATCTATCTACTCTGCTACGGTAGGTGGCGACATGTGCCCTGTCGTGTCCTATAGCAACGCAAATAGTAAACAAACACTGGCAGGTGTGAAACAGACGGATTTAAAACAGGATATGTAGACTAGAATAGAACTTTAATACAGACACAAAGTCCAGTAAAACATCCATCCATCCATCCATTTTCATCCCCTTATCCGGAGTCGGGTCGTGGGGGCAGCAGCTTAAGGAGGGAGGCCCAGACTTCCCTCTCCCCAGCCACTTGGGCCAGCTCCTCCGGGGGAATCCCAAGGCGTTCCCTGGCCAGCCGAGAGGTATAGTCCCTCCAGCATGTCCTGGGTCGTCCTTTGGGTCTCCTCCCAGTTGGACGTGCCCGGAAAACCTCACCAGGGAGGTGTCCAGGAGGCATCCTAACCAGATGCCCAAGCCACCTCAACTGACTCCTCTCAATGTGGAGGAGCAGCGGGTCTACTCCGAGCCCCTCCCAGATGACCGAGCTTCTCACCCTATCTCTAAGGGACAGCCCAGCCATCCTGCAAAGAAAACTCATTTCGGCCGCTTGTATCCGCGATCTCGTTCTTTCGGTCACTACCCAAAGCTTGTGACCATAGGTGAGGGTAGGAACGTAGATCGACCAGTAAATTGAGAGCTTCGTCTTTCAGCTCAGCTCTCTCTTCACAATGACAGACCGGTACAACGCCCGCATCACTGCAGACGCAGCACCAATCCGCCTGTCGATCTCACGCTCCACCCTTCCCTCACTCGTGAACAAGACCCCGAGATACTTGAACTCCTCCACTTGGGGCAGGACCTCGCCCCTGACCTGGAGAAGGCATTCTACTCAAGACCATGGTCTTGGATTTAGAGGAGCTGATTCTCATCCCAGCTGCTTCACACCCGGCTGCGAACTGCTCCAGCGAAAGACGGAGATCACATTCTGATGAAGCCAACAGGACCACATCATCTGCAAAAAGCAGAGACCTGATCCTTAGGCCACCAAAACGGATCCCCTCACCACCTTGACTGCACCTAGAATTCCTGTCCATAAAAGTTATGAACAGAATCTGTGACAAAGGGCAGCCTTGGCAGAGTCCAACTCTCACCGGAAACGAGCCCGACTTACTGCCAGCAATGCGGACCAAGCTCTGACACTGGTCGTACAGGGACCTAACAGCCCGTATCAAGGGGCCTGGTACCCCATACTCCCAGAGTACCCCCCACAGGGCCCCCCAAGGGACACGGTCGAACGCCTTCTCCAAATCCACAAAACACATGTAGATTGGTTGGGCGAACTCCCACACACCCTCCAAGACCCCCCCAAGGGTATAGAGCTGGTCCAGTGTTCCACGGCCAGGACAAAAACCACATTGCTCCTCCTGGATCCGAGGTTCGACTATCCGACGGACCCTCCTCTCCAGAACCCCTGAATAGACCTTACCAGGGAGGCTCAGGAGTGTGATCCCCCTGTAGTTGGAACACACCCTGCGGTCCCCCTTTTTAAATAGGGGGACCACCACCCCGGTCTGCCAGTCCAGTGGAACTGCCCCCGATGTCCACACGATATTGCAGAGCCGCATCAACCAACAAAGCCCCACAACATCCAGTAAAACAAACACACAATTAAAAACAATAAAACACACAAATAAGTAAAATAGTAATCATAAAATACACATTATAATTCAATTCAATTCAGTTTATTTATATAGCGCCAAATCACGACAAGAGTCATCTCAAGGCACTTCACAAAGTAAACATTCCAATACAGTTCAGTTCATTAAGCCAATCAGTAAAAAAGTTTCCTATAAGGAACCCAGCAGATTGCATCAAGACACTGACTGTGTGTTGATACAATCCTCATACTAAGCAAGCATGTAGCGACAGTGGGAAGGAAAACTCCCTTTTAACAGGAAGAAACCTCCAGAGGATCCTGGCTCAGTATGAGCGACGATTGAGAAGACAGAGCAGGCACACACACACCATATATATCAAGTAGTGTTTCTATGGCTACACTGTGATTTCTTTTTTTTTTTTTTCCATGTATTTTTATTAAGCTTTTACAATGTAAACATACAAACATATAATAATAAAACATGTGAATATCAACAATGCAAACAGAACCTGTCAGGTTGACCAATTAGGGAAGCAAGATAAAGCTAAAAATAATGTTAAAGGGAGATTTAACCCACCCCTGCATCCCCTCCCTACCCTCCCTCTGGACAAAGACCTTGATTTAGAGCGTCACCAGGGCCTGCTAAATAATTAGAGTAGCAAGGTTAAATCGGCTTGATATTAGCAAGGTACTGTATAAAGGGTTGCCAAGTTGCATCAAAATATTGGAGTTTGTCTTCCAAAACGTACCTTATTCTTTCCAGATGTAGTGTATTAGTTAATTCCTCCAGCCACATTTTACCTGTTGGGGTTTTTTCACTCTTCCACATCGTAAGAATAATTTTTTTCCCTATAATAAGACCGTATGAAATGAAGCAGTGTTGTGTTTTTTTGAATTTTTTAAAGGTTTCAGACACACCAAGGACAATGAGTAAAGGGTCTGGTTCTATCGTATATTTCACCACCTCAGACATCACATTGAACACCTCAGACCAAAAATTGCTAATTTTGGGGCACAGTACATAGCTATGGAGATGATTTGCCTTGGAGGTTTTGCATTTATCACACATAGGCGATACTGTGGGGTATATATCATGTAGTGTTTCCTTTGTGAAATGAAGCCTGTGTATGCTTCTGAATTGAATAAGACAGTGTCTTGTACTATGTGAACAAGTGCTAATCTTCTCAAGGGCTCTGTTCCATAAATCTTCTGCAATCGGTTCTCCAAAGTCTTTCTCCCATTTGTATCTATGTGTATGAACAGGCGGGGAATTTAGTAATAGGAGTTTCTTATAAATTTGCGTTATCAATTTAGGTTCATGTGTCGGCAATTCCAGGCAGTCATCTATTAAGGTTTTTGATACAGTCTGAAAATGCTCCGAATGTCTACGTACGTAGTCTCTGATTTGCAAATATTGAAAGAAATTGTGTTTTTCCAGTCCAAATTTCTGCTGTAGTTGGGAGAACGAGGCAAAAGCCCCTTGTATATGCAGGTCTCCAACACATTTAATGCCTTTCTGATTCCATCTAGAAAAAGCTCCACCCGAGTCAGACGGGGTAAAGGTGGGATTTTTATCTAGGGGTAATGCAGAGGAAATGGCTTTGAGATTATTACTGAATTTAATTTGTTTCCAAATACGAATTGTGTCGTGAATAACAGGATTGTTGTTGTATAATAAACTACTGATCCTGGTTGGGACCAGTAGAATTGTAGCCAATGAATATGGTTGGCATTCTTCTTGTTCCATCAGTAGCCAATTCGGTGGAGATTTTTTGCGGCATTTAGCCAGAAGGTGCATGTTTTAATCGCTGAGGCCCAGTAATAAAGTTGAAAATTTGGAAGTGCTAAACCCCCGACAGGTTTGGGTCTGCACAGATATCTCTTAGCTATTCTGGGAGTTTTATGTCCCCACACAAAGGGAGTTATTAAAGAATCTAATTGTTTGAAAAATGTCTTTTTAAGGAAAATTATGATATTCTGAAAGAAATACAACAGCTGCGGCAATAGGACCATCTTAATCGCATTTATTCTTCCAATCATAGAGATTGGAAGCATATCCCAGAACAACAATTTTGAGTGCATCTTCTCTATTAAAGGAGGGAAATTGTGTTGAAAAAGGGAGGCGTATTGTGTAGTTACTTCAATTCCTAAATATGTAATTTTTTCTAAGGTGACTCTAAATGGAAAATTAGCGAGGAATATCAGATCATCCCTGTGTACTGGGAGTAAAACGCTTTTTGTCCAATTAATCCTGTATCCTGCAAAGGTCCCGAATAGATTAATTTTATCTAAAAGTGCTGGTAACGTAGTTTGTGGGCGTTTTAGATAAAGAAGAATATCATCTGCATACAGGGATATTTTATTAATTGTGTCTTTAGTAGTATATCCCTTTATTTGTGCGTCTAACCTGATACTTTGAGCCAATGGCTCTATGGCAAGAGCAAAAATTAAAGGGTAGAGAGGGCATCCCTGTCTTGTCCCCCTACACAATCCGATTGAGGAGGAGATCGTGCGATTGGTTAGAATTTGGGCTGTAGGGTTTTTGTAGAGAAGCTTAATCAGTGACAAAAAACCGTTTCCAAAGTTGAATCTGCTGAGGACTTCAAATAGGTATCGCCATTCGACTTGGTCGAACGCCTTTTCGGCGTCAAGTGCGAGTATAACAAGATCCGAGTGTGGATCCCTACCTGAGTACATAATATTAAAGAGGCGTCTAATATTAAAGGCGGAACTTCTGTTAGGCACAAAACCCGTTTGATCTGAATGAACCAACTTCTCCAATAAAGGGCTCAGTCTATTAGCGAGTATTTTAGCAAATAGTTTCCCATCAACATTCAGAAGCGAAATGGGACAATAAGCGCCTACTTCCTGTGGATCTTTTCCTTTTTTATGAATTACCGTGATCACAGCTTCAGTTAAGGTCGGTGGTAGAGCCCCATTTTCCTGAGCATGTTTAAATACCTTCAGTAGATAGAGGGACAACTTTTTACTATATTTTTTGTATAGTTCTCCAGGGAGTCCATCGGGACCTGGCGCTTTGTTACCTTTTAATGTACTAATGACAGATTGGACCTCCTGGGTTGTGAGCACTACATTTAATAAATTACAATCTTCGTCATCTAGTTTGGATAGATTACACTTATCTAAGAATTTATTAATAGTTTCAGGGTCTAAAGTAGATTTAGAAGTATATAGTTCTTTATAAAATTCAGCAAATCTATTATTAATATCTTTGGGTTTTGTGAGCAATGTATTGTCACTGGCTTTAATTTTATGTATTGTCCTATCATTCTCCATTTTTCGGAGCTGATGTGCCAGTAATTTATGTGGCTTATACCCAAATTCGAAGAATCGCTGTCGAGTATACAGGAATGCTCTGCTTATTTTTACCAATAAAATTTGGTTATATTCATATTTCAGTAATGTTATTTTCCTGTGCAACGTAACAGATGGGGATTGAGCATTTTCCTGATCTAGTACTTTGATCTGTTCTTCTAGATCCTTCAACTTGGACATGCTTTCTTTCTTTTTAGACGCTTCAAATGAAATTATACTGCCTCTAATGTAGGCTTTAAATGCCTCCCAAAGGTTGAGGGGGTCGTTTCAGGCATACCATTCATCTCAAAATACAGTGAAATTTGATCTTCTAAGTAATCACAAAATTTTTTATCTGTGAGCAGATGGGGATTTAATGTCCAAGAGATATGCGATTTGTCTAAGTGATCTAAACATAATGAAAAGGAAAGCGGACTATGATCTGAGATTACAATGCTTTGATATTGAGCATCTACTACAAAAGGTGCCAATTTAGCGTCGACTAGGAAGTAGTCTATCCTACTATAGGAATTATGTACCGGCGAAAAAAAGGAATAGTCCCGTCCTGAGGGGTTCCTCATCCTCCATATATCTAGGATATTTGTGTTTTTAATATATGTATTTATAAATTCACTTGAGGCATTTCTCTGAGGTTTCTTTGTGGAGGATCTATCTACATACGCATCCAGAACGGTATTTAAATCTCCCCCAATTACCAAATTTGTCTGCGACAGATCTGGTATTAATGCAAACACCTTCTGAAAAAATATAGGGTTATCCGTATTAGGTGCATATATATTTAGCAATGTGATCGGTACATTCTGGATCTCTCCAGCCACTATGACGTAGTGACCTTCTTTATCAGTTATTATATTTTTCTGCAAGAACGGTATTCCTTTTCTAATTAAGATTGCTGTGCCTCTTGCTTTGGAAGAGAAGGTCGAGTGGTAGATCTCTCCTATCCATCTTGCCCTGAGCCTGTTATGTGTCTTATTATTCAGGTGAGTCTCCTGTAAAAATATGATATCCGAGGCCAGGGTTTTAAGATGCGACAGAATCTTCCCCCTCTTAACTGGATTATTTACTCCACGTACATTCCAGCTGGAAAAGGTGAGGATTTTCTGCTGCTTGGTACTGTCGCTCATATGTTGTCAGGTATTGATAATCATTTTATATGGTCTTCTCCCCTCAACCCTCATTCCCCACCCCCTGTCAACCTGAACCATATAACAGCAGTAAACAAAATAAACCACTCTGGCCTGTTCAAAGTGAATGGCGTGAGCCTTCTTAGGGAAGCCAAGAAAACAAAACAAAAAAAGAAAAAAACTGAACCATATAACTAATGTTACTTCCACACCAACGAGTGAGCTGTTAACTCCAAAATCAGCCCATTAGCTCTGAGCTATTAACACAATTTTACCATAAGAAGCATGTATATGGGGAGTAGGTCCAAATAGGGGGTTACATGCACACATGTAGTGCATCTAATCTATTAACATACATGTATACGCTGCAGTGAATGTTCTTGTTAGCCACCAAGGCTAATTAGCTTGTTCCAAATGAAGAGTATCGCTCCGGGAGATCACGTCTATCAATCCGCAGTCCCTGTAATTGCCCCTGGATCATAGAGGCGCTCCGCGTATTCCTTGGCTTTTTTAGGATCAGTGAAGGATGTTTGTGTGCCATTGTGGGTGATTAAGAGTCTTGCAGATAGTAGGCCATACCTGAGTCCGGGTTTATCGCGCAGCAGTTCCCTGGCACGATTAAACAGAGCTCTTCGTTTAGCCACAGCTGGAGGGTAGTCAGGGAATATCTGAATCCTCTTGCCTTTGAATAGAAGTTGTTTCATCGCGCTGGCTTTCTGTAAGATGTCCTCACATGCATGATAGTAGTGTAGCCTCAGGATGACGGGTCTCGGAGGTTCACGGGGGTCAGGAGTTCTCCGCAGAGTCCGATGTACTCTATCAATAAGAGGTTTCTCATCCAGGGAGAGGACGTCTTTTAGCAGGCCAGCCATATATTCTCGGGTATTAGATCCTTCTGTCCCTTCGGGGATTCCAATAATTCTGATATTGTGCCTCCTGGATCTACCTTCCAATTCTTCACACTTTTCAATTAATTTCCCCACTTCTGAGTTCAGTCTTGTTACTTGCTGTTGGAGAGCGAGTACATCATCAAAATGAAGCGAGGCTGACTTCTCCAGTTCTTTAATAGTCTTCGCGTGTGAGGTCACGGTTCCTTCAATAGTTGTAATAGAAGTCTGAATATCTCTCTTAACTCCAGCTAGCTCCTCTCTCAGCTCTGCGTAGACCATTTCTATATGTGCATCTATGGTGGCACATATATCATTCTTTATCTGGGCGACTTCTCTACTTAGGTTAGCAATAGCGGCTAGTATTTCCCGGTTGGGAGGATCCGCTTCGTCTCTCATATCTCCGGGTTGAGGTTTGTCACTCAGATCCGAGGGCTGGCCGGGGCCTTCTCCTTGGTGGCCGTTTTTCTTAGTTTTCACCTTTTTCGACATGACTTTTCTCCCCTTTGGTCTTGATAATGTACTTCTGTATCTTCTTAGGTCGTTTTCCGTATCTTAAGAGCGGATTTGAAAAAAAATTTAGTGTTTTGTATAGGATAAAGATATCAGAGCTCAAACAAACACGTCTTACTCCTCCATCGCTCAACAGCGCCCCCCCTACACTGTGATTTCTTAGACGTTCTATTTAGTAAGAGAAACTTTATTGTCTTTATCTGAGTGAATCTATAATTAATTCAATAGGTGAACTAATAGTAGCACATTCTATGTTAAAGAAAGTAAGATGTAATATCAGGAGAGGGAGAATGTTAAGTGGTTGGCAGCAGTGTGCCAGCCGATGGCCCCCTCCATGAGGCCACCACAGCTCAGCAGAACGCCAGTGTAGCTTCTTCTGGGGATAAAAACACTTAGAGAGGAAATAAAGTTAACAGCTGAAATAACAGGAAATAATGCAATTAGAGAGTGGTGGTAGAAGAAAGTAGCAGAGTGTGGAAAGTGGTCAGTATGTCCTCCAGTAGTCTAAGCCTATAGCAGCATAACTACAGAGATAACTCAGGATAACCTAGCCTTTTAGATGGAGGCATGTGGGAGGCAGGGCCAGGGAGAAAAGTCTTTAACGACTGTAGTCCCCTCTGTACACTCCACCTCCCTCTGCTCCCCACTCGTCTAAACCTGGGCTAACATCAGAATTTAACCATCAGCCCTATCAAATAGAAAAGTTTTGAGCCTAGTCTTAAAAGTAGACAAGGTGTCTGCCTCACGGACTAAAGCTGGGAGCTGGTTCCACAGTAGAGGAGCCTGATAGCTAAAAGATCTGTATCATCAGCATAACAGTGGAGGTTTATCCCATGTTGTCTAATGATTTTACCAATTGGAAGCATATATATAGTGAAAAGAATTGGTCCAAGTACTGAACCCTGTGGTACTCCACAAGTAACTCTAGAGTATGAAGAAGATTTCTCATGTACATGAACAAACTGAAATCTGTCAGATAAATAAGATTTAAACCAGCCTAGCGCTGTTCCTTTGATCCCTACAACACGTTCAAGCCTTTCTAAGGGAATATTGTGATGGACTGTGTCAAAAGCAGCACTGAGGTCCAACAAGACCAGAACAGACACAAAATTCTTATCTGAGGCCGTGAGAATATCATTTGTAACTTTCACTAATGCGGTTTCAGTGCTGTGATACTCTCTAAAACCTGACTGAAATTCCTCAAACAGATCATTAGTGTTTAGATGCTCACATACTCCATTGGCCACTATTTTCTCAAGGACTTTAGATAAAAATGGGAGATTAGATATTGGTCTATAATTCATTAGATCATCTGGATCCAGAGAAGGTTTCTTAAGTAGAGGTTTAATTACAGCAACCTTAAAATCCTGCGGTACGTATCCATTTACTAAGGATAGGTTAATTATATGTAAAATGGGGGCAGTAACCAAAGGAAATGCTTCTTTAAATAATTTGGTTGGGATTGGGTCTAAAACACAAGTTGAAGGTTTAGATGAAGCTAATATTTTTGATAACTCTGAAAGCTCAACTGCATCAAAACAGTTCAAACACAGATGAGGTTCTACAGTTACCTCTGATGCTGCCTCACTTACTGAGGAAGAAGAAATCATGTTGGGGAGGATGCTGATGATTTTGTTTCTAATAGAATCTATTTTATTTAATGAAGAATCCCATAAAGTCGTTGCTGCTGAAGGCTAAGGGAATAGCTGGCTCAGAGCTATGATTCTGTGTAAGTTTGGCAACTGGACTGAAAAGAAATTTAGGATTATTCTTATTCTCCTCAATTAGTGACGAATAATATGCAGTTCTAGCTTGTCGAAGCTTATTTTTATAAAGCACTAGACTATTTTTCCAGGATAAGTAGAACTCTTCCCGGTGTGTAGAGCGCCATGTTCTCTCCAGTTTTCTAGGGTTCTGTTTTAAAGTACGCAGTTCAGAATTAAACCAGGGAGCCAACTTCCTGTGCTTAATGACCTTTTTTAAAGGGACAACATTGTCTAATGCCACACGTAAAGAGGAAGTAACACTATGAAGGAGACCATCAATTAGTGAAGGGCTAGAAATGAAATAGTTGCCCTCTGCTAAGTTATACTGAGATTCTGAAGACAGTAAAGATGGAACAGCTGCTTTAAAGTTTGCTACAGTGTTATCAGATAAAGATCGACTATAGTGGAATTTACTTTCATGTCTGGAGAGCTCGGTTATAATAAACTCAAAAGTTATCATAAAATGGTCCGACAAGACAGGATTGTGTGGGAATACTGTTATCTCCTCACACTCTATACCATATGTCAGCACAAAGTCTAATGTATGATGGCAGGAGTGGGTGGAGCTATGGATTCTTTGAGTAAAACCAATTGTGTCTAAGATATTACTAAAGGCTACGTTGAGAGGATCACTTTCAATGTCAACATGAATATTAAAATCCCCCGCCACAATGACCTTATCAGTATTTAACACCAAATCAGACAAGAAATCTGAGATCTGATCCAAAAATTGAGAGTTGGGGCCTGGTGGACGATACAAGACTACAAACAAAAGTGGTTTTAGAGCTTTGCAATCCAGATTAGGCAAACTAAGAATTAGATGTTCAAAAGAACTGTAGCTATTAATTGGTAGGGGACTGAATAATAAATCTGAATGAAAGATGGTTGCTACTCCTCCTCCTCGCCCTGTACTACGAGCAATATGATGATTTAAATCATTAGAAGGAGTCGACTCATTTAAACTAACATAGTCCTCTTGCTGCAGCCAGGATTCTGTGAGACAAAACAGAGAAATCTGATTATCACAAATCAAATCATTAACTAATAAAGTCTTTGAAAAGATAGATCTAATGTTCAATAAACCACATTTAATTGTTCTAGTTGTCTGTTCAGTAGAATTTGTTTTTATTTTTATGAGATTTTCATGATTTGCTCTATTAAGCCTGATCTTTAATCGGTTTGATTCTGGCCGTGGGCAGGACACTGTCTGGATGGGGTAGTGGGTGAGTAACAGTACAGAAGCTGCAGAGGGGAAGGTTAAACTACGACTCTGCTTCCTGGTCTGGACCCTGGGTTGTCAGGGAGGACTAATAAAATTGGCCATATTCCTAGAAAGAAGAGCTGCACCATCCAAAGTGGGATGGATGCCGTCTCTTCGGATCAGACCAGGTTTTCCCCAAAAAGTTTTCCAATTATCAATGTAGCCCACGTTGTTTTATAAAGATACACTACCACAAAAGAGTACCAGTGCTGCCATATCTGGGACTGGTACCGGACAGCACTGAGCTGTACATTAGACAAGTTCAAAATAATCACATTGTCAGAGCTATCCAGCCGACCAATAAATTTGCACATGGAGTTCCCTAAGACCGCTGGTAAACAATTAACTTGAGCATATACAAACATTTCACTCGCACTGCACCATCTTTGCAATTTGAGTAAGGTCCTCATTATGTCATTGTAGGCAGTCTGAACCTTCCCCATACTTGCTTTCGTATAACGGGACCACAGGTGTGCCGTGTATAAAGAAGTACAGAACGCACATAACAAGAAAATCTTTACATCATTAGAACACATGCCAAACCTAGGCACTAGTGTGTTAGACTTAGCATACAACCTGCAGCATTCTCTCATCATGTCATTTCCTCAAATTAGCTGCCGAAAAACATCACTCTGTCAGGAAAAACATTGATAAGAAATGTGCTAATATTAGGAATATGTTTGATAATAACCTCATTGCTCATAATTCAAATTGTTTAAATAGTATGTGGCTGTGTTTTGCGATAAGCATGACTGCACCCGTGTTGCGGCCGGCAGGCTTGCTCTTTCCTGCACAACACGGCTCATACCGTGGCTCTAGGAGACTGTAAAACCCAATGTTTGCAACCACAGACAGTCATCCTGCGTGATTAATATACAGGTTCGGGTCATAAAATTAGAATATCATGAAAAGGTTGATTTTTTTTCAGTAATTTTTCTGAAAAAGTGAAACTTGTATATTAGATTCATTCAATCAATCTTTATCTTTATTTATAAAGCGCTTTTTCATGCATTTTGGTGCAACACAAAGCGCTGAACAATTAAAAACCACCACACAAAAGTCAAATTCCCACCCCTCCCCCACAGATCAGCATCCAAGATCCCTTATATCTCCCTCTTCCCACCCCCAATCCCATGCACACACACACACACGCACACACATACATGCACACACACACTCAAGAGCTAAAATGAAAGGACAACTGGCTGAGTACAGATGTAATAGGCAACAAAGTAAAGGGAAACGCCATCAAAAGGAGCCAGCTGCACCGGGAGCAGCAGGATTGGCAGCGGCCGCCTGGGCACCACCACATGGCCACCAAGAGGAGGCACGAGAAGCACCCAGGCGGCCACAGCCAGCCGCCGGTCCCGGGGCAGCTGGCCCCCACAGAGGAAACACTGGTAAAACCTTAAAATGATTAAAATAACAAGTAAAAGATCAGATTAAGCATAAACTCCAGATAAATAAAAGCATACGTTAAAAACATTGATAAAAGCTAAGTAAAAAACAAACAGTTAAAAGAATAAAAATAATATAATGCAAATAAGTAATACAGGTAAAAACAAGTTAAAATTAGTATATAAGATAATAGATGTCATTAAAGTAAAAGAGTAATAGAACAATGATAAAATATATAAAAGATGGTTAAGCAGGCTAAAATAGATCAGATACAGCTAAAAACTATAATAAAAAGATGATTCAAATAAAAACTATACTAAAAAGGTCAGTTAGCTAAAAGCTAAACTAAAAAGGTGAGTCTTGAGCCTGGCCTTAAAAAAATTCATTACACACAGGCTGATATATTTCAAATGTTGATGATTATAACTGACAACTAATGAAAATCCCAAATTCAGTATCTCAGAAAATTAGAATATCAATTCAGACCAATAAAAAAAAGAAATTTTAGAAATGTTGACCAACTGAAAAGTCTGAACATGAAAGGTATGAGCATGTACAGCCAATCAAGAACAGGGATACCATGGTCCTTAAACCAGATACTGGTAGCTTTGGCACTGTGTGCAGGTGCCAAGTCCTGTTGGAAAATGAAATCTGCATCTCCATAAAGTTGGTCAGCAGCAGGAAGCATGAAGTGCTCTAAAACTTCCTGGTAGATGGCTCCGTTGACCTTGGACCTCAGAAAACACAATGGACCAACACCAGCAGATGACATGGCACCCCAAACCATCACTGACTGTGGAAACTTTACACTGGACCTCAAGCAACGTGGATTCTGAGCCTCTCCTCTCTTCCTCCAGACTCTGGGACCTTGATCTCCAAAGGAAATGCAACATTTACTTTCATCAGAGAACAGAACTCAGCAGCAGTCCAGTCCTTTTTGTCTTTAGCCCAGGTGAGATGCTTCTGACGCTGTCTCTTGTTCAAGAGTAGCTTGACACAAGGACTGCGACAGCTGAAAGCATGTCTTCATACGTCTGTGCGTGGTGGTTCTTGAAGCACTGACTCCAGCTGCAGGCCACTCTTTGTGAATCTCCCCCACATCTTTGAATGGGTTTTGTTTCACAATCCTCTCCAGGGTGTGGTTATTCCTTTTTCTTGTAGACTTTTTTCTGCCACATCTTGTCCTTCCCTTCACCTCTCTATTAATGTGCTTGGACACAGAGCTCTGTGAACAGCCAGCCTCTTTAGCAATGACCTTTTGTGTCTTGCTCTCCTTGTGCAAGGTGTCCATGGTCGTCTTTTGGACGACTGTCAAGTCAGCAGTCTTCCCCATGATTGTGTAGCCTACAGAACTAGACTGAGAGAACTAAAAAATGAAAAACAAAAGAATATTATTGTAAGCTGTATTTATAGATCACCTGAATCGAGTGTAGATAACTTCAATGAATGGATGGACAAACTATTTTCTGCTGTTAGAGATAAGCCTGTATTCATATGTGGGGATTTTAATATTAACCTTTTAAATCCAAATAATCATAAACCAACTTGTGACTTTATTGATAGGATGTATAGCATGTCTTTTTTTCCCATCAATTACAAAGCCTAGTAGAATTACTTCAAACAGTGCAACTTTAATTGATAACGTCTTCTGCAATGATTTATTGAAAAATACTGTTGGTGGCTTACTCATTTGTGACATTACTGACCATTTACCAGTTTTTAATATATACGATCATACTGTCTGTAAAAGTAAAGAAACATCTAATGTATATCATAAACAAATACGAACTGAAAAAGCAATAATTGCATTAAATGAAGACTTAAAGTCCCAGGATTGGATTATTATCTGTGAAGAGACAGAAACAGACAGGGCTTTCAGTAATTTTATAGAGATAATTACTTCTCTGTATAATAAGCACTGTCCCATCAGAATAATTAATAAATTCAAAAAATATTCCAAATGCCCCTGGATTTCCAAAGGATTACAAAACGCATGTAAGAAAAAAAATAATCTTTATAAAAAATTTCTTAATCTAAAAACTAAAGAAGTTGAAGATAGATACAAGCTGTACAAGAATACGTTAACAGCAACATTCAGAACAGCAAAGAAATTATATTACACAAATTTGTTACTTACAAACAGATTTAATATGAAAAGAACATGGGAAATATTAAACAGTATCATTAAGCAAGGATCTAAAAAAGAATCTTATCTGAATCACTTTGGTTCAAACAGTGAAAGTGATGATATGAACGAGATAGTCAACAGCTGTAATAAGTTTTTTGTTAATGTCGGTCCTGATTTAGCTGAGAAAATACCTAATCGAGAATTAGAGCTAAATATTGAAAAAAATAAATCCACAATTTTTCTTTCTGCAGTTAGTGAGTATGAAATACTTGATATTGTTCATAAATTAAAAAGTAAATTTTCTACAGACACTCAATTGATATGGTGCTAATAAAAAAGGTAATAAGCAATATTATTATACCCTTAACACATATCTGTAACCTGTCGCTTCAAAATGGCTGTGTTCCCAACAAAATGAAAATTGCAAAGGTCATACCATTGTATAAAAGTGGAGATAAGTATGATTTTAATAACTATAGACCTATTTCACTTCTTCCCCAATTTTCTAAAATCCTTGAAAAGGTTTTTGACAGTAGATTAAAACAATTTATTGAAAAGAACAATCTAATTAATGAAGGACAATGTGGTTTTAGATCCAATAGATCTACTTCAATGGCTATAATTGATGCTACAGAGGAAATATCCAAAGCACTAGACAACAAAAAGTAGGAGTTTTCATTGATCTTAAAAAAGCTTTTGACACTATTAACCATGAAATATTACTTAGGAAATTAGAACAATATGGAATACGGGGGTTAGCACGGAAATGGGTAAAGAGTTATTTAAGCGACAGAGTGCAGTATGTTGAAATGGGAGAATTTTCTTCCAGATGTCTTGACATTGCTTGTGGTGTTCCCCAAGGATCAGTATTGGGCCCAACATTGTTTAACTTGTATATCAATGACTGTTTTAGTGTTTCTCAACTGGTTAAATGTATATTGTTTGCTGATGACACAAATATCTTTTACAGTAGTGACAATTTTGAACATCTCACTTGCACAGTAAATTCTGAATTAAGTAAACTTAAAAAATGGATGGAAAGTAATAAGTTATCATTAAATATTAGTAAAACCAAAGTAATGTATTTTGGTAACTATAACCCAAACTTTCAACCACTGGTGGAGATAGACGGAGTTGTAATTGAAAATGCGGAAGAAATAAAGTTTTTAGGTGTAGTGATAGACAATAAGCTAAGTTGGAAAGCACACATCAAACACATAACGACCAAAGTTTCCAAAAGCCTTGCAATAATTAACAGAGCTAAGTATACTCTTGATTTTAATTCTCTACGTACTTTGTACTGTTCTTTAATTCGTCCATACCTAACTTATGGTGTTGAAGTATGGGGTAACAACTTCAAAACTCCATTACAATCTTTATTTTTACTACAAAAAAGGGCTGTTCGAATAATACACAAGGCTGGGTATCTTGAACATACAAATCCTCTTTCTCCAATCCAAATTATTAAAATTGCATGATCTTGTAAATGTATGTACTGCACAGTTTATGTTTAAAGCATTTCATAATTCTTTACCTGCTAATATTCAAAAAAATTTCACTCTTAAAACTCAGTTACATGATTTGAGAGGATTTGGGAACTTTAAAGTTATAATAACAAGAACTATTAGAAGAGGGTTTTTAGTGTCGGTTCGTGGGGTTAAATTGTGGAATGGTCTGGGGCTTGAACTGAAGCAATGTCAAAACATTAATCGATTCACATCCCTATATAAAAAAATAGTTTGGTCACAATACAAAGATGACGAGGTTTCATAATTTCTTGTATTTGAGTAGTAAGGGATTGCCAATGGCTAGGTTGTGTATAAATAATAATTTACATGCATAATGGTAATAGATATGGTGTTTTTCTTTTTGTTTTTTTTTTTTGTTTTTTTATGTGTAGTCATGGATTCCTTGTTTCCTTTGAGTTGAAAAAAAGAAGGCAGCCACTTTATTTGTGTGTGAATGTGTTAATCTGACAGATTAGGGTGAGGTTTAACAAGTTTTTCTTCTCCTCACTCCATTTTGAGCATTTTGGTTATGTGATTTTGTTCTTTTAAGTTAAATGTAGACCTAATTGTGCAGATACTTAATTTTGTAATTTCTGTTGTAATTGTTTAGCACATTACTGGCTCAAAATAAAATTGAATTGAATTGAAGAGACCATTTAAAGGCTTTTGCATGTGTTTTGAGTTAGCTGATTAGAGTGTGGCACCAGGGGTCTTCAATATAGAATGTTTTCACAATATTCTAACATTCTTAGATACTGAATTTGGGATTTTCATTAGTCGTCAGTTATAATCATCAACATTAATTAAATAAACATTTGAAATATATCAGTCTGTGTGTAGGGATGGGTACCTTTTGGCACTTACACACTAGCACCGGGTCGGCTCCGATCGGTCGGCCTCAGTCGGCCCCGGCCCCGCCAGGTTGTTTACACACGTCTTCCAGGACACCCTTTGGAATGCGGACGTGATAGGCGGTCTCAGAAATGCGCGCGAAAAATTGGCGCGAATATATCAGTGATGTGGGCGGGTCAAAGGAGTGCGGAGAAGTCTGCCCGGTGTCTGCGCTCATCACAGCAGACGGGAACAGAGAAACGGCTGGGTGGGTCAAAGGAGCGCGAAGTCCGCGGTCTCTTCCTTATTAAACAAAAAGCTGCGTGGCAGCAATGTGTCAGTGTGTGTGTGTGTGTGAGTGCGCGCGCTGCGCTCATCACAGCAGACGGGAACAGAGAAGGCTGGGTGGGTCAAAGGAGCGCGGAGAAGTCTGCGGTCTCTTCCTTATTAAACAAAAAGCTGCGTGGCGTCAGTGTGTGTGTGTGTGCGCGCACGCTGCGCTCATCACAGCTGACGGAAACAGATAAAACAGCTTCAGTCAGAGGCTTGTTAACTCCTCCGCATTCAGAGTGATAATGAAGCGCACATGCGGGAAGCCCCCGCTGGCGGATTCTATCCGCTAATCGGAGGTTCCCCCTAAAGGTAGGCGTGAATTTGAGCCGACCAATGAGTCGGCAGTGGGTGTGTTGGCCCGGTTTTCGGCGCGAGTCAGACCACCTTCAGATGAGGGCCGAAAACACGTACGGTTCAGCCCCAAAAATCCCCGGGCCACCCGGATGTGAAAGGAACTTACCCAATCCCGCCCGGTCCGAGCCGGCGCTAGTGTGTAAGCGCCATTTGACATTTGAATCGATACGGTATCAATTCCCGGTACCTATGAATCGATACCGGTACTTCACGGTACCTATTTTCGATACTTTTGAGTGTTTAATAATTATTTAAATCTCATTTTTAATTAAAAATTTATGTTTTCTCAATATATAACCATATTTGATAAACATCACAATAAATAACATACAACTGTTTGTATTTTGTCATCGTAGTGTTGTACAAAATTCTTCAATATGAAAACCTTTAACCACAACTGTTTCTAAATGATGCAGAAACAGGAGCTAAAATATCAAGATAACGTTATGTTATTACCTGCTGGAGCAGATTAAGACAATGATGCCTCACTTATATCATTGTTGCTGGTTTCTTCATCACCCAGATAGCCATCCCATTTAGTAAAGTGGACCCAAACTTTAGAGCTCTTCCTCTGTGCCATGCTGCTTGCTCTGTTTACAGCTTGCCTGCAGCGACTAGCGACTTTCCGCTCAATCACCGGTGAAACACTTCTCGAGGGGGGAACATATATCGACGTCACACTGGCGCTGCTGTATATTTTGGCAAATTGCTGTCTCACAAGTTCTCGTTAGGTCAGGTACCGAAACAAGGCACCGTTTCTTGTCACGTGAATCAGTACTCGGTCGGTTCGACAGAATTCGGTCGGTGCCTTAAAAATGCACATGCACAGACAGTGACTGATTCCTCTGTGCTTGCTTGACTCTAGCTCCTGTTACTTTAGTACTCCCTAGGTTTTCTTCAGCTCGCCTCTTTTTCGGTTTGTATAATATTTAAAGTTACTTATTTCGTAACGTACGTGGTGCATTTGACAAGACAGAGCTGAAAACGGCTCGTGTTGCATTGGTCACTGTGTGGATAACAGCCAGACATGGTTTGCTTTGATGATGTCATGCTGTGAGTTTCTGAAGATCTGAGGTGACGACATGTTCTATGGCAGCACAGAACTGTTAAGATGATTTTGAATGTTCTTTTATTTTTGATTTTACAGTAGGTTACATTTAAAATTTTTGTGTAATGATTTGCAGTAATTTCTATTTCGTTATTCGTTTAGTTAAGTTATTAGAACATACTCTTTTGAACTTACACATACTCCATAGTGATCAATTACTAACATTGATTAGTTTTACATTTAATTTTAGGGGTTGTGATTTAATTAGTTTACTAATTTTACTACATTTACTTCATTCAGTTTCTCTACTTTCTTATCAGTGCATTCATGGTCATGCTCCCTCCTATTTAAAGGAACTCCTCACCTTCCCGACAAATCGTATTCTCCGGTCTGCAACAACAAATACACTTCAAATCCCCAGAACCAAACTCTCGGGTGATCGGGCCTTTTAATCTGCTGCTCCGAGGCTGTGGAATGCGTTACCCGTCCACCTGAGAGCCCCACAGACTGTGCTTTTAAACGGAATCTTAAGACTTATCTTTTCAGGAAAGCCTTTTGTTTAGTACATTTTATAAACCTTGTAGCACTTTGAGATTGCTAAAATGTAAAGTGCATTACAAATAGAATTCATTATTATTCATTCATCTTCTTTCAATGCAGTGCATCAGTAATCACACTTTACACTTCATCACCTTATCGTTTACTTTTTGACAGATTTCACATTTTAAGATTTTAGTTTTTCTGCACCTTTTATGTGCACACATTTAACTGCATCATTCAGTTAATCAACATTCACATAGTCCCTTTAATTTTTCTCTCTTCACCATCTGACGTCAGTTGTATGAGTCTATGACCCTGTGTGTGTTTCTAACGATGTCATGAGCTCCACCAGAGGACCATGTTGCCAGAGATGCCATCTACTGCCACCTCCGGTCATCTACTTCTCTCCTGTTCGGGATTATTCTGGGCTATTCTCTGGAGTTCTCGCATTCCTGCTTTGCAATGGTTCATGTCGTGCTTCTCCGCGTTGGTTCCTGTCTGTGGATTTCGCTTGGCTTGGATGAGCCATTTGCTGATTGGGTTGTATGCTGACGTCTCTGCTGTGTGGGGGTTTAAAAGCCTCGCTCTCTCTCTCATCTGCAGCTTGTGCATGTGTGCGCCTTGGACCTAACAACATCGTCTCCATCCTCGTGGCCTTTCTACTTCAGGTTCAAGAACTTGAGGTCTTCTACTCGTGACCTCAACCCCCTTGGGGGGGGGGGGATGTAGCGTAGGTAAAGGCCATTCAATGCCTAAAAGTCACCAGACATCTAGTTCAGCAGTGTGCTGCTGCATACCAAAACAATGGCCTTGTTGATCGTCTCTACACACTTGCCAGCTGTGTATTTGTTATAACAAGCTGGGTTTCCTGCCTCTGTTTACCCATGTCTGCAAAGCTCAAGGTAGTCCAGATGAAGATGGGACTCTCACCTCTAGCTTTAATAAAAGACTGATTGTTGTCTCATAAAATGAATTCTTTCACTTTACTGGTTAATTAGCCTTTCGCCGGCCCCGCCCCCAGAACGGCTATTGTCCAATCACACATCATAGCAACCGTTACTATCCGACAGCTCCAAACAAGATGATGAAGCTAAGCCTAATTTCCTACTAAGCATTAGCCTCGATAGTAGTCGTGTCTCCTTCGTTTCCCTTCAGAACCTCCTCATCGAGCTCAACCAGCAGCATGAGTGCTCCCCCCGCCCGCGGCTGGGCGGAGGTCCGCCTCCCAGATTATCCAAGACCCTTTATTAGACACACCGTGCCGGCAAATCAGCGTAATATTACCTCAACTGTGTGTCTTATAAATGCACATTAAGCCTTGGCGCAACAGCGGGTGGTGTCATGATCACGTGATGAATTAATGCCGAGCTCCGGCCGGGAACTATATTGAAAATAAAAGTAAACACGGGCATAAAAAGTTACATTTTATAAACTCAGCTGAGATGATCAACTGAGCGATGCAGAGCACCAGAGCTTTTCTCCGTTAGAGCTGCCTGCAGCTCAGATCATCTGACAGCTGACATCTGACAGCTCACAGGGACACCGCGTCGCTGCCACAGCTCCTCGGATCCACGTGTCTCCTGACGCCGGACCTTCTCTCAACTCCTTGTTCCCTGCTACGCTTCGCTCAGCGGAGCTAATATATCCCTCCACTGCATACTGTAACCATTTTTGCCTCCATCTGGATGATATTGAGGACGAATTGCTCCAAAATATGTCGGTGACACGCATCTGTCTACTTCTTTCCATCACGGAAATCTGCGGAGCTGCAGTATTTGATCCACTTATTGTCAAAGTTGGCAACAGTAACTAAGGGGGGCGGGGCTTGGCGAAAGGCTAATTGCAATCATATTCTGTTCTATCTGCAATGAGTGTTTTATCTAAAGTGATTTAATAATGTCTTGACTGCTTTACGTAATGAAAAAATCAACATCTTGTTTATTCTTAGATCGTAAATACCACAAATGAGTCTACATGATTAATTTAATAATGGTTTATTATCAGTATATTCACATATTAATATTACCATATTAATAAATGAATGTTTAACCTATTTACTTAATAGATTAAGGAAATAAGTCTTTTCTAAGTGTCTTATAAACAACTAATATTAAAACTGGTGGCATTTCCTCTACAATTCTGTTCATGCAAAAGCCTGAAGCTAACATCAGTTCCTGCAAAAGCTTACAGCTTAGACTAATTTATTATCCTATGGGGAGTCAAGCCAGATTTTCCAGTGGAATAATTTTAGAGGCATAAAGAACCATCCCTTTTGAATCAAGCAACTCTTATCTGCAATCTTCATCCTACTCATCCACTGTGAAACGGTCCGCCTGCAGCCCGGGAGGTTATCTCTGACCAGCTGATGCGGGGTCAAGGAATACGGCCTGTGACACCCCGAGGTTTTACGAGGAAACTTCAAACACAGCCGGATCGCCAAGAAACCTCCATACACGGGTACCGTAGCTCTGCACTGGCGTCGGATGGTTATTATTAGTTATTAATTTGATAATTTGTTAAACCTAAATAAACAAAGATCCAGCTTATTTTGATAACCCAGACATCACATTTCCTTAGACTCTTAGTGAGGTTTTAATAACATTTAATATCATGTTTCATCATTGTTCATTCATCAGTTGATATTACTTTTAACCATCATTTGTTCATCATTTATAATTTGTCCTGCATCATCTAGTAGTAGAAGTATAGTAATACATTGAATTTTATTAACTATATTTACGCATCTGTCTCAATTTATTATAAAGTGTTGTTTCCCTGGCATACTCAAAGTACCTACGTATTTTCATCATCAATCAAATATTAAAGGTTCAATAATAGTGATAATTCATATTTATATGGAATATCACCTCTTGTTGAATACCTTTATATTTTATTGAGGATTAATCAAAAGTAACCACCTACAACACGTTACACACACATATATGCACACACGCACACTGTAGATTTACACATATATTCTGATGCAAGTGTAGATATATATTTCCAGCGATGGACCCGGCATTGAATTTTACTGAGCAGGTATTAAAAAGGTATTAAATTTTACTATGTCAAACCTGGAGCTACCCTAAACCTGAAGATGAAGATATAATTGTGGTTTGGGGCTGAAATATAAAATTTTAAGTAAGTTGCACTAAACTGCCTAAAAAATGACTACACATGTCTACAGCACTATTGGACACTCATCTATACAGGTTATCAGCAAAAAGAGTTGATTTAGGTGTTAGTCGCTCTTTAAAGATTATAGTAGGGGTGGGCGATATGGAAAAAAAATATCACGATTTATTTTTTGCAAAATCACGATCTCGATTTTATCACGATTTTTTCCATTTCGACAATTCATACACTTTGGATGTTATTTACCGATAAAATAGATCAATTTAAAAACATACCCCTTCACAGAAAATATGATAAAATATTTCAGACAGGGTACTGTTTGAACACTTGTTTTAATTTAGGTAAGAAAAATAGTAAATGTGTTCTATTACAATTACATGATCAAACAATAAATGCCTTCCATTTAAAAATCCATAATGGGTTTATATATTAGCTTTTAATGTCTTTGGAGTAGCTTTCGAGTCAAATATTTATGCCACAGTTCCAGGGCTTAGTTTATTTATTTGTTTGAACAAATAAGTTCAGAAAAACCAACACGCTGCCTAAAGTTATGATTGGTTTATCGGTGTGTCTGTCGTGCCGACAGAAGCAGACTAGCAAATGGCGTGACTCGGCTGAGAAAAAAACAAAACAAACGTGTGCCGCGTTCAGAAATAATGGCATAGACGGGTGATAGAATGCAAATAGACGGTTCTATGATCTCCGAGCTTTGGTAGATCGTCATCACATTAAAATTCTTAACGATCTTATATCGTCAAATCGCACGGCCCTAGATTATAGGATTGTACATATAGTTGAGAGCGGGGATTGCACCAGTCACTTTGTTGTGTTTTCATGTCTGCAGTTCTTCTCTCCTTTAAATCCTGTGCGGGTACATATTGAGATTGGTCCAGATGGGCGGGTAACTGGAGAGGCGGATGTAGAGTTTGCCACACATGAAGATGCTGTGGCAGCCATGTCCAAAGACAAAGCCAACATGCGTGAGTTTGAGAATTAAAATGTTGACCTTTTCTCTCCCCTCCTTTTCAGAGCTGCATGACTGTTGTTTTTCTGCCCCTCAGAGCACCGTTATGTTGAGCTGTTCTTGAACTCAACAGCAGGTGGCAGTAATGGAGCCTATGGCAGCCAGATGATGGGTGGCATGGGTGATTATTAGTCTAGAAACAATCTACACATTTCTTTTTTTAATCCCTTTTTGACTCATCGTGATCTGTTCTCTACAGGGAATCAATCATCCTACAGTGGTGGCCAGCTGGGCTCAGGGTACTCTGGAGGGTACAGCAGCCAAGGAAGTATGGGAGGCTACAGTGACTACAGTGAGTGTCAGCTCCTCCATCTTTAACTGCTTTAATTACCTACCACCATAGGCCCTAAAGGATGGGTCACACCTGATGTCTTATAATTAGTTAATATCTTTTTCACTTAAAAGTAATTTCATAAATTTACTTTTGAAATTTTTTTTGAACAATGTATTTTTATTAGTTTTTAACAATAATGCAGCCGAGCTCAAATCGTGGCAGTGGCAGATCGAAATGGTACTTCCTGTGGCTGCCAAGTACCAAAACTACTTCCTGGTTTGCCATGACGCTTTAGACCTGCCACTATATTTGCCACAGGATTTTAGACTTACCGCAATATTTGCCTTGAGACTTTATACCAGTAGTATTCAATTCCAGACCTGGAGGTCTGGTATCCAGCATGTTTTAGTTGTAACTCTGCTTCAACACACCTGATTTCAATCAGCAGGTGAATAACAGGCTTCTGCAGGGCCTGATGAGCTGCTGAACAGGTGATTCAACCACTGAATCAAGTGTGTTGGAGCAGAAGACCACAAAAACGTGCTGGATACCAGCCCTCCAGGCCCGGAATTGAATACCCCTGCTTTAGACCTGCCACGAGATTTGCCACAATAAACCTGCCACAATGTTGGCCACAGACTATGTGATACACACTCTTGGACCAGTGTTGCCAGCGGATCTTAAAATTATTGTATTTTGAGAAAAATGATCGTACCCTACTTAGTTGCATCCTGACATGTCTGATGACCAGGGCCGTGCACAGACCTTTGAAGGGGCGGGTGCTCAAAGTTAAAAAGGGGCACATATTGAGCAAGTTTTTAAGCAGATTCTTGATCTGACATGTTTCTGAAAATTCAGATAATGAGAGACCATTGGGTTTAAACAAAATAATATAAACTAGGCAAAATATTTGATTTTGTGTTATTAATTGAAGGTAATGTTAGTTCATTAAGAATTGCTTTAGGTTTTAAAGCTGACATTTCTAAACTGAAAAAAATGTGGAGTAATATTTACTTAAGAAAAGCTAGGAAACGTTTTGCACTTAGACATTGAAGTAAATTCCACAAGGACAATTATCAAGTAAACTATACTTGCAGGATATAAGTAACTTTTACTAGCAAACCTCAGGTAATTTACAAATTATTATTAATATAGACAATGAATTTTACTTCGTACTCCTTTGTAAGTTTTACTCAGATTTTGACTTATTCAAATTAAAAAATAGCACCATAATCAATGGCTTTTTAAGGTAATTATAACTAGATTTTTAAAGTACTATTTATAGACTATATGTAAGTAACATTTACACAACATTTTACGTTATTTTCTGCAGTTTATATTGCCTAAATTTGTTCTTAATGTTTTTGTGTATTGAAAAAAATGACTTAAAAAATGAGGCAACTGTTTAATTCAACACCTTTATTTCAAATACTGTTTTTCAATCAAATATTTTCCAAAAGCACAGCACTCACAACCATGACCCTTAGAAAATGGCCCCACAACCTACCAGTTGAGAGCCTCTGGTTTATCTTGAAAATGCTTATTTTCTCCTTCCTTCCTTGACCCGAAGACAGCACGCTTTAATACAGTGCAACAATATAAAGAACATTTAAAACCACATAGACAAATGGCCATATAAACAAATGTGCCATTTTTCTTTTCGTGCCCACTTTGAAAAGAGCACTCTTGGGTCAAACATGTGCACTCAAGCTATAAGCAGGATCTTCAGGGACAGCTTAAGGACATAAAGCTCTAGAAGAAGCTTTTGGAACACTTCAATCGTGTTCTTCAATTTGGTGGGTAACACAAGTTCATGGCATATATGATGCCCATCAGCAGGAGACAGGCCTTTGCAACACTTCCACATTCGTCAAATACCTCAGTCCCTTCAACAACAACTGACACATCAGCGTTGGATGCACCTTCATCTTCACTTGTGTGGTAGACACAGATCCTCTGGACTTGCTCAGTCTGGCCCTCTTGAGCTGCCTCTCTGCTGATACCCTGTAAAATATATGTGGATCCATGTTCAGGTGCATAGTACAGCTTATTTTTTCCATTCAAGTTAAAGACTAGTGTCAAAAATATCAATTTCGATAGGAGCTGAAGTTTGCGATTGCTTATTATTACACTCACAACCTGTAGTAAATCTGATTCCTGAACTTTATTTCCTGTCTCTCA
>SSNS01000421.1:438904-478174 GCA_006937985.1 Aphyosemion australe
GTCCCATTAAGACATCAAATTTCTGTAATTGGTCGAAAATGTTTGGTCCTGCTTTACCTGGCTCAGTGAATCCAGGAGTGGTCGTATTTTTTGCTGAATTTCTCCAGCATTTTTGGAGCGTAGAAGTCCGTTCCTCCTTGATCTGAAGAGAGAAATAACAATTATGCTATTTACTTTTTTATAAACAGTATTTAATATATTTATAGATGCAACACACAGACAATTGTTTTACCTGATCTTGAGAGAAAAGAGCAGGAGTCACTCCTGGAAATCTTGGATGGCGGGGTTCTGCTCAACAACTTCCTGTCTTCGGAGGGAGAAATATAGTTTCGTTTTCTCAGATATCCATTTTATATCCACTTCATATGCAGGAAAACCCCTGAATGACTTACCGTCAAGGTGATTTAGCCGCTCCTGTCTCCATTTTCTTCTTCTTCTTCAATGCGTAAAGGCAGACTGGACGCCCACTGGCGTATTGCTGCCCCAACAACCAATCCCAGCAACAACCTAGGTCACACCCGGTCATAAACCCCCACCGCACGCAAAAACCGCATAAGCGCCCTCACCCTGCGCTCATCATCAGAAACCAAAAGCGAGGCCAAGGTGAACACAGTGACCCCAGCGTCAGTCAAGGCACCAAAGAACACCCGACGCTGCGCCGCGTACCGCTCGCAATGAAAAAGGACGTGACCCACCGTCTCCAAAGCCCCACAGTCACAAACCCCATCCACATGACCCCCAACTAAGAACAGGCCAGCCCGAAGTCCACAATGCCCCAACCGCAACCTGGACAGGACCACAGAGTCCCGCCTCCTCAAACCACATCCAGGTCTCACCTGCCCCACCACTCGCTGCAACCCATAAAAGGCCCTGCCCTTCCCACCCCCATCCCAAGAGGCCTGCCAAAGAGCCCTAGTCTCCCGGTCCACCTCAGAGTAAACTTCTGGTCGACCATAACCCACCACCCACCCTACCTCAACCCGCGTCAGCGCACTCTTGGCTACCCTGTCTGCCAACTCATTCCCCTCCACCCCCACATGAGCAGGCACCCAAAGAAAAGCCACCACACATCCCAATGCCGCAAGTCTATGCAGAGACAACCGTACCTCGCATACCAAATCCGGTCGAGACCTGGACCCCGCCCCGCCCAATGCCATCAGAGCCGCCGCCGAATCACTGCATATAACAGCGCTCTCAGGATCCTGTCTCCATTAAACCTGACCGTCTTCATGTGGGCAAAGAACATGCGTCGTCCTGAAGGCTAGCAGTTAGGTTACAAGGCGCATGCGCGCACGAATTCAAAACACACAGCGTCCTCTTCCGGTCGGCTCATGGCCCAGAAAGAACGAAAAAAATTAATAAAAAGGTCAATGGGGCTAAAGGAGCTACTTTCTAATTCGCTTTGACAGTGGTTCTTTCCTCCTGAAAGAAGGATTCGAATTTTGCTGAACTTACAGCCATTTTCCCTCTGCTTTTTCACCGTTTCTGGTTTGATGACGTCAATTTGGTGTTGCGCATTTGTAGTCCTACACGTATTTTCACACAAAACCTAAATAACCTTTGCCCCCAGTCGAAAATAAGCGCTTTCTTGGCATCATAACGTATCTTTAAAATTCACGGACATCATATGTGAAATCCGTGACACATAACAAACGGGATTAGAAAATAGCTTTTATAGCCCCATTGACTTGCATTCATTTTTTCGTTCTTCCGGGTTCTTCCTTGGGCCGGAAGTAGATGGGCGTGACTTAGGTTCCCTATTAATATTTACTTGGTATTTCTAAGTTAATGTGCAATAATATGAAACCTTTGAATATTATTTAAAAATATATAGTAAAACTTACTCATCCCACACTGTTTATTTATTACATGAATGCCATATATAAATTTACTTGAATAATTCAAGTTCTCACTGGTACTTACAATTACTAAATAAAAATTGTGACATTTCACCTAATAAATATTACTAATAATAATAATAATTCATCGAACTTATATAGCGCTTTGTTAGGACACTCAAAGACGCTGCATGCACTCACACATTCACACACTGCTGATGATGGTAAGCTACTGAGTAGCCACAGCCGCCCTGGGGCAGTCTGACAGAGGCGAGGCTGCATCATTGCGCCATCGGCCCCTCTGACCACCACCAACAGAGGCAATTCTGGTTAAGTGTCTTGCCCAAGGACACAACGACAGCGACAGACTGAGCGGGGCGCGAACCCACGACCTTCCGATTGTGGGGCGACCACTTAACTCCTATGTCACCGTCGCCCCTTACTATACCACAAAATCTTTTTTTTCAGTGTAGGGATGTTATGACCACATTTTTTGCTCTGATCCGAGTTCAAGTCATTTGATTTTGATTGTCTTCCATACTGAGTTCTGTTCTGATACGAGGTGGTGATGCAATGCATTAAAAAAAGAAGAAAAATGGGAGAACACATCCAAGTTGTCCTTCTTTCTGTATTTGTCATTTTGCTAATTCATCCTTAAAAAGTCACTCATCCAGGAAGTACATGGAACAGGATGCAACCACAGAAAGTTTTCCAGTGGGATAAATGCTGCTCTGCTGGTTGTGATCTTTTTCCTGTCTGTAGGAAATTCCTGATCCAATTCCATGATCTCACTCTGACCTTTACACTAAACCTGAGAGCTCTGCTACCAACCTAACACCATCCTTTACATCAGGCTGAATACCAACAACACACATTCATCTAGAGTCTGATATCACACACACACGCACGCAGACACACACACACACACACACACACACCATTTCCAGAATACTGCATATGGCTATTAAGTTTGCATCATGGTGCTGATCCAGAATATTCCCAGAATGTTCCCTTGGTGATCTGACTGGTTTCAAAGCATCAACTTATCACCCAGTCCTGTTTCACCTTTTTAATCAACTCCACCAATTTCACATTTATTTTTAGAAATTTCATTCAATAAAAAATAGATTCTGCCAAATTTTTAGAAAACTTTAAGTGTCTCTTTGTCAATAAGCTTTTTAAAAACAATGTTGTTGAGGTTCTACAGCTTTTATAGTAATGATAACATATTTTATCTCATTATTTTTAATAAAACTCAGAAACTGCAATAAAACCCTCACATAACATGATCATATAACTTCCAATGCATCTGCTGACAAAAAAGTTACACATTTAAACAAAATAAAGGTAATACTACTACTAATAATAATTATATTATTGAATGGGAACAAGTCTGGGATCCTGGCTGTGTGAGTTTGAAAAGGTGGACTTGAGTTTGTTGAGTCTGACTTTCTGCAGGATGAGAGGAAAGAGCTCCAGAGGATCTGCAGGGGGATGAGTGTCTCTAACTTTCACTTTCACTACCGAATTCCCTAAATTAGACAATGAGACACACGCATCTGAGGAGAAACGATACGCGCGCACCCCCCCTCACGGAGAGATTGGAGGACAAACAATGCACACACACACACACACACACACCTTGCTGTAACGGATGGAAGAGTTCAAAAGGTGGCCACCTTGCCACCTGACTCTGCACCTAATTACTAATCAGCAGGCACACACCAAGGACTCAGATGTTAATGCAAACAAAAGCTCTGATATTAAAATCCGTCCAGCTGACGTGATGCAGGCAGAATAAAAACTTACAGGCAGATGAAAGCGGAGTCGTGGCCCACAAGCAAAACACCGGTTTCAGCACCATGCGCTGTTTTGCTGTGACTTGCTGTGACAGTGGGGACAGCCAATCACATGTTAACATGACCCGGCAGAGCCAATCAATGAGCATGAGGGCGGGTCTAAGGGAAAATAGACTTAAGCTTGAGGCGGCTGTCTTCCGCATGGTCCTAGTGCCTGACCTGTATCCATGTATGACAGATTTGGACGGTAAAAACTGATGGAAGACAGGAAAAAGGGCACTTTTGGCACTTTGGACAAAAGGGGCAGGTGCTCAAGCACCCATAACCCCCCCCCCCCCCCCCCCCCCCCCCCCCCCCCCCCCCCCCCCCCCCCCCCCCCCTCTGCACATGCCTGCTGATGACCCACAGCTTCAATATTAATGTATCACACACAGTGCAAAATTATTGCTGGGTTTCACATGATGTAGCGTCCCCGCCTCTTCCCTGTCTCTCCTATTGAAGTCCACGTAAACAAATGCAGACACGGCTCAAGCAGGAGCTGCCTCGGCACAGATCCCTGTTTACTCTGTTGATTTGGTGTTAAAATGCTCAAATTCTGTGTTGTCTATGGTTGTTACAATCGCTCTAATCGGGACAAAGACCAATGTTTTTTTGGGGGTCCCGAAAGTAGTGCGCCACAAAGGATGTATTTTTTTTAAAAAAACTTACTGAAAGAAGAAGGCAGGAGTGGATCAGTAGTCTCCGGCTAAAACCATTAGGAGCTGAAACGGACAATGCTAAAGTTTGCAGCGATCACTTTCTAACAGGTAAGGGTTTACTAAATGTTTTATAGCATTATATTCAACACAGCCATAAAAACGGCAGGTAAACAGTTCGATACTGTTTTCATGTGTCCGTAGCTTTCAGAGTGCTAATGTTGTTAGCAGTTAGCTTAGTGTTGTAATGTAGCGTTTATACCCTATAAAAAACAAACTATCCATCCATCCATCCATTGTCTTCCGCTTATCCGGAGTCGGGTCGCGGGGGCAGCAGCCTAAGGAGGGAAGCCCAGACCTCCCTCTCCCCAGCCACTTGGGCCAGCTCCTCCGGGGGAATCCCAAGGCGTTCCCAGGCCAGCCGAGAGACATAATCTCTCCAGCGTGTCCTGGGTCTTCCTTTGGGTCTCCTCCCGGTTGGACGTGCCCGGAAAACCTCACCAGGGAGGCGTCCAGGAGGCATCCTAATCAGATGCCCGAGCCACCTCAACTGGCTCCTCTCGATGTGGAGGAGCAGCGGGTCTACTCTGAGCCCCTCCCAGATGACCGAGCTTCTCACCCTATCTCTAAGGGAGAGCCCAGCCACCCTGCGAAATAAACTCATTTCGGCCGCTTGTATTCGCGATCTCGTTCTTTCGGTCACTACCCAAAGCTCGTGACCATAGGTGAGGGTAGGAACGTAGATCGACCGGTAAATTGAGAGCTTCGCCTTTCGGCTCAGCTCCCTCTTCACCACAACAGACCGGCACAACGCCCGCATCACTGCAGACGCAGCACCAATCCGCCTATCGATCTCACGCTCCACCCTTCCCTCACTCGTGAACAAGACCCCAAGATACTTAAACTCCTCCACTTGGGGCAGGACCTCGTCCCTGACCTGGAGAAGGCATTCTACCTTTTTCCGACTCAAGACCATGGTCTCGGATTTAGAGGAGCTGATTCTCATCCCAGCTGCTTCACACCCGGCTGCGAACTGCTCCAGCGAAAGCCGGAGATCACGTTCTGACGAAGCCAACAGGACCACATCATCTGCAAAAAGCAGAGACCTGATCCTTAGGCCACCAAAACAGATCCCCTCACCACCTTGGCTGCACCTAGAAATCCTGTCCATAAAAGTTATGAACAGAATCGGTGACAAAGGGCAGCCTTGGCGGAGTCCAAATCTCACCGGAAACGAGCCCGACTTACTGCCGGCAATGCGGACCAAGCTCTGACACTGCTCGTACAGGGACCTAACAGCCCGTATCAAGGGGCCTGGTACCCCATACTCCCAGAGTACCCCCCACAGGGCCCCCTGAGGGACGCGGTCAAACGCCTTCTCCAAATCCACAAAACACATGTAGATTGGTTGGGCGAACTCCCACGCACCCTCCAGGACTCCCCCAAGGGTATAGAGCTGGTCCAGTGTTCCACGGCCAGGACGAAAATCGCATTGCTCCTCCTGTATCCGAGGTTCGACTATCCGACGGACCCTCCTCTCCAGAACCCCTGAATAGACCTTACCAGGGTGGCTCAGGAGTGTGATCCCCCTGTAGTTGGAACACACCCTGCAGTCCCCCTTTTTAAATAGGGGGACCACCACCCCGGTCTGCCAGTCCAGTGGAACTGCCCCCGATGTCCACGCGATATTGCAGAGCCGCGTCAACCAACACAGCCCCACAACATCCAGGGCCTTAAGGAAATCCTGGCGGATCTCATCCACCCCCGGAGCCTTTCCACTGAGGAGTTTTTTGACCACCTCAGTGACCTCGGCTCCAGAGATTGGAGAGCCCAACCCAAAGTCCCCAGACGTGCCGGTGGGATTGAGGAGGTCTTCGAAGTACTCGGCCCACCGATTCACAACGTCTCGAGTCGAGGTCAGCAGCACACCCTCCCCACTGTAAACAGTGTTGGTAGTGCACTGCTTTCCCCTCCTGAGGCGCCGAATGGTGGACCAGAATCTCCTAGAAGCCGTACAGAAGTCTTGTTCCATGGTCTCACCAAACTCCTCCGATGCCCGGGTTGTTGCCTCAGCGACCACCCGAGCCGCATTCCGCTTGGACTGCCGGTACCTATCAGCTGCCTCCAGAGTCCCACAGGCCAAAAAGACCTGATAGGACTCTTTCTTCAGCTTGACAGCATCCCTACCCACTGGTGTCCACCAGCGGGTTCGGGGGTTGCCGCCACGACAGGCACCGACCACCCTGCGGCCACAGCTGCGGTCAGCCGCCTCGACAATGGAGTCACAAAACATGGCCCATTCAGACTCTATGTCCCCTGACTCCCCCGGGACACGTTCGAAGTTCTGTCAGAGGTGGGAATTGAAGCTCCTTCTGACAGGAGACTCTGCCAGACGTTCCCAGCAGACCCTCACAACACGTTTGGGTCTGCCAGGTCTGACCGGCATCTTCCCCCACCATCGAAGCCAACTCACCACCAGGTAGTGGTCAGTTGACAGCTCCGCCCCTCTCTTCACCCGAGTGTCCAAGACATGCGGCCGCAGATCAGATGAAGCGATAATGGATGGATTATGCGCAGAGGATCCTATAATTAAAATTAAAAAGAATTTTAGTCAAAAGACTAAAACTAAATTAAAATTTCTTGTCCAAATTAACACTGGCACAGAGTGGTGCACTTAAAATAAAGACAAGTGTTGTAATTCAAATGATCTGACCTAAAATTAAAATGTTCATAAAAATTCTCAGATCATCATAGGTACAGTGCTCAGCATAAATGAGCTCGCCCCATTTAAAAAGTATGAATTTAATCAGTAGCTCAATGAACAAAAGAACAATTTCCAGAATTTTCACAAGGCTGGGTTTTATTGAGCACTTGTTAAACTCCATAACATGAAATCAAGGTTAATAATATAACTTAAATCACAAAATCTTCAGTTTTAGTAAAATTGGTTGAAGCAAAAATGAATACACCCCACAACAAAAACTACTACATCTAGTATTTTGTATGACCACCGTGATTTTCAAGGACAGCACCAAGTCTTCTAGGCATGGAATGAACAAGTTGGCGACATATTGCAACATCTATCTTTTTCCATTCTTCAAGAATAACCTCTTTTAGAGCCTGGATGCTGGATGGAGAGTGATGCTCAACTTGCTGCTTCATAATTCCCCACAGGTGTTGGATTGGGTTCAGATCAGGAGACATACTTGGCCATTCAATAACCTTCACCCTGTTCTTCAGAAATGCAACAGTAGCTTTAGATGTGTGCTTTGGATCATTGTCGTGTTGGAAAAGTGCACGGTGTAGCGTTAGGGCTATTGGCTGCACATTTATAAAATGATCAATGAGATGTAATATTCCATATAAATATGAATTACTAATCTTAATGATCTTTTAATGTTAATTTAACATTACTCTAGGTTCTTTTACCATAAGTGATCCGCACACTTCAGAATAATTCAGACAGAGTCAAGAAAATAGTTATAAAAATAAATTTAATACTATTTCTGAATCAATGAGGACACAGGACACATCAGGATGAATGATGGGTAAAGCAAGATACTGAGACAAATAATGAAGTGATGGTATGTAAGCTAGATGATATGGCGCTTACACACTAGCACCGGGTCGGCTCCGATCGGTTGGCCTCAGTCGGCCCCGACCCCGCCAGGTTGTTTACACACATCGTCCAGGACACCCTTTGGAATGCAGACATGATAGACGGTCTCAGAAATGCGCGCAAAAAATTGGCGCAAATGTATAAGTGATGTCGGAGCGCATCTTCGAGCATGTGGGCGGGTCAAAGGAGCGTGAAGAAGTCTGCGCGGTGTCTTCCTTACTAAACAAAGGCTGTGTGGCAGCACTGTCAGTGTGTGTGCGCTGCGCTCATCACAGCTGACGGAAACAGATAAAACAGCTTCAGTCAGAGGCTTGTTAACTCCTCCGCATTCAGAGTGATAATGAATCGCGCACGCGGGAAACCCCCGCTGGCGGATTCTATCCGCTAATCGGAGGTTCCCCCTAAAGGTAGGCGTGAATTTGAGCCGACCAATGAGTTGGCAGTGGGTTTGTTGGCCCGGTTTCGGCGCGAGTCAGACTGCCTTGGGAAGAGGCCTGGAAAAGCGTCCGGTTTGGCGCTGGAAATTCTCGGGCTACCCTGATGTGAAACCAAATCTTTCAGCCCGGCCGTACTGACATGGTGCTAGTGTGTAAGCGCCATTAGTGAGCAGAACCGAGCACTAAGTGTCTTAGAATCCTATGATGTCTGGGTTAAATCAATCTGTATGGTTTAACAAATTATCAAATTAATAAAGACCATTTGACACTAGATTTCAGTAAGTGTTTGTATGAAAGATCCCGGTGATCCAGGGGTCAGAGAGGTCGGTACGGACAGGCTGTCGGTGGAGTTGACCTCTAAGGTATTGGGACAGTAGCTTAAGCCCCGATATGAACCGCTGGTCTGGGTTATTTCCGGTGACTGCAGGCAGCTGGTGGATTTGTTGCATCAGAGGCAGCTTGCAAAAATGATTGACCTCGGGGTCAAAAGGAGAGAGAAAATTGTTCCTTGTATGATCTTGGTTTTACCCGGCCAGCCGAACCAAGGAAGCTTAGCTATAATTCTTAGTTGCTTAGGAGTTGTTCAGGACTCCCTCATGAACTGCAGGAACTCAGTGGAAACTTTGAAACTGAATTGTTCCGGGAAAGCAGCCGGTTTTATCACTTTCATGTTTATTAATTTGGACGAATCAGGTTTGGACACCTAGAGTGGGCATTATCAAAATCCTCAGACATCACATTGTTTTCTCCAACACTTAAGAATATTCATCCTTAATGTGGTGTCAATCTTATTAACTTAATGTGCAGTGAATATGTTAACTATTCATAATACATTATTAATATAAAAGTGAATATACTGACAGATTAACATTAACTCCAACAAATACTAATTTGGTGTGATTTAAGGTATGAAACACATCCTTACAGGAATAAACATTCATGTTATACATGTGACCCCATCATTCATTATTATTATATGAGACAGATTATTAGACATTAGATTTCACATATTGTCAATTCAACAAGTATGATTATACATATGACTTATACTTATAAAGTCTTTCATGAGGCAGGAACGATAAACTTTATTCAAGAAAGAAAGATAGAAAAGTATTGCGTCATCATCCTGGCGTCGTGATGTCTTTGTGATATGCTGCAGGATAAGTTTAGGACTTTTTAGGTCAAGATTAAAGATTACTTGTCTCTGGGACACGATATCAGAGTGTCCTGACTGTATTGACATGACCTGTAAGTTAAAAGTGTAACTTAGTTCATTAGGATGAAAAACCATGGCCTCCATGAGGCTACAACAGAGTGATGGCAGCATCTTCTCCTTCAGTATAGAGCAGTACATTGTTGAGTTCATGATAGCATCAATCAAATGCAGCTCCCCAACACCAGCAGCCCCACATAAGGACACCGCCACCACCATGCATGTCTCTTTGAAATCCTCACCTTTACGACACCATACAGTTTTGAAACCATTAGTTCCAAAAACAGTGATCTTTGTCTCATAACTCCAGAGTTCAGAGTCCCAGTAGTCTTCACCTATTTCAGCTTGGGCCCTAGCTAATGCTAGGCTTGCTTTTTTGTGCATGAGCTTTAGGAGAGGCTTCTTTCGTGGACGATACCCATGCATGCCATTCCTCTGCAGTGTGCCCCGTATGGTGTCACGGGAAACAGTCACTCCAGTTTGGCTTTCTACTGCTTTAGCTAACTGCAGTAAACTTGCATGGTGATTTTCGTCAACCCTTCTCATCAGAAGACGCTCCTGTCGAGATGTTAACTTCTGTGGATGGCCTGGACGTCTCTGTAAGATGGTTGCACTTCCATCTATATTGACTTTGGATCATTTTTGCTACAGTTATTTTGACTGATATGTAAAGCTTTGCTGATCTTCTTGTAGCCCTCACCTTTCTTGTGTAAAGAAATTCTTTCCTTTCTCAGATTTTGTGATATTTCTCTTCCATGTGGAGCCATTGCTTCAGCATGAAATGGGAAGGGCTTCTATTTGTTAAGTAATGCCCATTTATAGTCACCTGTCTGCTGGACACCTCTTAAATGAATCATTAGACTCACCTGTGGTTGAATGCCTGTTCATTTGAATTTTGTAGTCTTAAGTGTGGCTTTTCTACTAAAGCCTCTTTTATAAAACAATGCCGCCAATTTGCCGCAACGTCAATGCGACATCAGGGAGCGTTAGGTCATTTATAAGAGCTCAGACCGTGGCGGTAATGTTGCGCAATCATGTCCGTTTCATAAAAGATTACGCGATGGCGGCAAAAAGGAGGTATGGGGGCGGTCTCAGCGCTGTCGCGGACTTCCGTGTATCTTGGGCATAACTTGCTTTTTATTGCGATCAAAGCCGCGCTCCTTAAGTTTTTATTTTAACAATCAGCTACAGGTGTGTGCTCCTTAGTCCCTGTGAGCTGTCAGATGATCTGAGCTGCAGATCTAACGGAGAGAAGCTCCCGTAGCTCCGCATTGCTCCAGTTTATCATCTCAGCTGGTTCTGTTTACAAATGTGAAACTTAAGCGCGTGTTTACTTTCATTTTTAATATAGTTCCCGGCCGGAGCGCAGCATTAATTCATCACATGGTCATGACACCTCCCTCTTTTGCGCCAAGGCTTAATGTGCGTTTATAAGACCGGCGAAGCCGCAATATTACTATCAAGCGTGGTGGCACGAATGCCGCAAAATTCCCGGAACGTAATGCTGCCATGGCGCGTTCATAAGAAACACGTTGCGGTAATATTACGCTGATTTGCCGGCACGGTGTGTCTTATAAAAAGGGCTTAAGACTATAATTGGGGTGTACTCATTTTTGCAACATGGGCTTGAATGAATTTGTTAGGAAAATCACTTTTTTGTGGGAGTATTTAGTAGTCTGGTATCTCATAGAAAATGTTGATTCTGAAAGGAAACTAAAGGTTTTCTGACAAATGTAATGGAGTGTACTCATTTATGCTGAGCTCTGTACATGTGAAATGTTACATATACAGTGTTTGCGAAAACACGTCGGACATTACCGACGTGATTTAATAATGTCCGACAAAAAACTTTAAATCGTCGGACATTATGACCGACTGTTTGTTGGCTTCCCCCTCAAAAGATCCAGTTTCTACATATATTACATTATTTATTTGGGCTCTCAGTGTACCGGGTCTTCTTTTGGGCAGAGAGGATGGAGAGCGGCAGAGCGCTGATTACTGATGCGCTCCGCCGGGCAGCTGCGTCCTGCACACGGCCACAGTAACATTCTCAAAGTGGCGCCACCAAAAAAAAAAACAAAAGATATATTGTGATATTTGTGATGAACTAAATCGTCAGACAGAATGACATTTTGTCCTTAACAGCAGTTTATTAGAGTAGTTTAACAAACAGCTGAGATAAACCCACATCTCCAACTTCCAGTTTCACCTCAACCAGCCACAGCGTCTCTTAAAGGAACAGTAACATCAGGCTACAGCATCAGTCACAAAAAGCCCTTATGGATCATTACAAAATTTAGAAATATTTTCATACATATGTTGTTTCTGGTGTTTCATAATAATTTAAAATAATTATATGATCTCTAATAATTTCCTGATAAATTCTGTTAATCCTCATTTTATGAATTTGGCAGAAAATCACATTGATGGTTCTTTTTTCAAATTATGTCAACAGATTGTCACAATAAAATTATGTATAATATGTAAAGATCAGAGGTCACTACAATACCCACTGTTAAATAGATACAAATCTGAAGCCCGCGAGGACATTGTCCTATGTGGTTCAAAAATGTCCTGCGTGGCTGAAAAGTTTTCGCAAACACTGCATATACTTTATATTTACTCCAGACTTAAAGAACTTTGTACAACATTTTTAACTATTGTTTCAACAATATTAAAAAACTGAAATTAATTTATTTCATTAAAAATTAAAACTTTGCTATAAAAATCTCAAAATATTCGTTAGTAACCTTTATCATGTCTGGTATCTGACCATATTTTTTTAAGATCAAAAATTAAGAAACTTCTTCAAAGTAAAATAATATTTCTATATGCTGCATTAGTTTGAAATTAGTCATAACAATAAACACATGGGGGCACTCGAATCTAGTCAACCTTTTACGGAACTCATAGACAATATGCAAGTAAATTTTGATCCAAATTTCAAGACGTTTGGTATAAGAGAATTGAAGTTACAACTGGTAGCCGTAAGAAAAAAATTTGTAAATAGAAACAGCACACTTTTTCACAGAGCAGCGATTTTTGTTCTACACTCTCAGATTAATTAGTTTGAATGCTTGCTAAAGCATTCAAAGTATTGTTTTTCTGTTTCTCTTTATTCTTCTCATTATTCTGCTTCCGGACACTTTTTTGGACCTCTTCTTCTTCAACAATTTTTCAACTATTTCAACAAATTTGGTATCAAACCGTTCAGGTCATTCCAGGAAAGATATCTTCAACCGTTTCCGAGATATTCAGCTTTTTCTGCGATTTTTCAGCCCATTGAAATGAATGGAAAATGGTTAAAATCGCTAAATTTTCCACAAAATCCTTTCAAATGTTTAACCTTAAACTCTGTAGGGTTCCCTTCAACCTAGAGGCTTCATTCAACTTTTAACAAACTCACAAGACGTTCAGCTATTCTCGGTTAACTCAGCTTCTTGATATCTTTTACGGTTTTTCTATAATCACAGATTAAACTTGAGGTACGATTTGGAAAAGTTCAGGAATTTCTCCTCCTCCCCCCATTCAAAAGAATAAGGCTCAGAACCGACTTTGCTTCACTTCAGGCAGTGTCCTGAGAGAACCGTAGAACCGATAGAAATGAGACTTGCACTGGATGAAAGCTAACGGATTTTCCTCCGTTTTGATGTAAAATTTATGGACGTACTCAAGAAATTGTGGTTAGAGCGTTAATTAGTTTGGACTTTAACCACTTTTCTAAAATCTTTCCAGTCCACTTTAACCTGAACATTCCGCACTGTAACATTTCAATGTCAAAATTTCTGCGAACAGATGTTTACTACACCCACACCGTTTACGCTACTGAAACAAATTATACCTCAACAAGTAGGAATCTTTGTCAGCTTCGATGGGATGTCTTCATTTTAACTGTAGGTATCACGGTGCGGGCGCTACAAGCCTCAGAAGGCCGATAGTGCCAAATTTCCTCCCATTGGCGGCCATTCAAATTATTCTCAGTTTAGGTGCTTCGATCGCTGTCTGAGAGCTGAAATCGTCTCATCATATCTCCTACAATATTCACCGTAGCCACACAAAAATTCACACAGAGCACCATCAAAGCCTTCAGCACTTACGTTTTGGAATATTTCGAATCGGTGCAAGACTTTTCGAATGGTGATGAGACGTTCGAGGCCTCCAATCTGACGTTTGATGCTGCAGATGAGTGTTTTCTGCAGTAACCGATGAATTTCTCTAAACAAAATTCTGCTATGACCACATCTTTTAGAGTTCATTCATAATTTTTCCAAAAACAGATTTCTTTGTCAGGCTCGGTGGGATGTCTTTGGTTTAGCTGTATCTGTCACGGTTCGGGCGCTACGAGCCTCAGAAGGAGGAGTGAGCCAGATTTTCTCCCATTGGCGCCCATTATAACTAATATCATTTTCTGCTCCAGACAGCTGAAATTCTCTCCTCATATCTCCTACAGAATTTGTTGTAGCCACACAAAAATTCACACAGAGCACCATCGACGCCTTCTACTGCTGACGCTTTTGGAATTTTTCTAATCGGTGTAATACTTTTCGAATGGTGATGAGAGGTTCCAGGCCTCCAATGTGACTGTTGAAGCTGCAGATCAGCTGCAGTCTCCGATGACTTTCTCTAAAAAAAAATCTGCTACGACCACATCTTTTATAGTTCATGCGTAATTCTTTTCACAAACAGGTTTTTTTGTCAGCTTTGATGGGATGTCTTTGTTTTAGCTGTAACTGTCACGGTTTTTGAGTTACAAGCATCAGAAGGAGGATTCAGACACATTTTAATCCCATAAAAAAGGCCTTTTCTGCTCCAGACAGTAGAAATCATCTCATCATATCTCCTACAAATATTTTTGGAATTTTTCTAATCGGTGCTATACTTTTCGAATGGTGATGAGAAGTTGGAGGCCTCCGATCTGACATCTGAAGCACAGATCCAAAGCCTTCCTCATTAAGGGGCCTGCCTGCTGCATCTAACAGCAGCACACCAGTGGTGTGATAATGGAGCTTTCTGATTGGTTCAGACGTTTCCCCCCTATTTTGACTGTCTGAGAGCGGATATACGGAAAAGCTATTTTAAGTACAATCCTACTGGAGACTTGTGGCCTCTCTATCAGTCTGTCTGCTTGTTTCAGCAAACCAGTATCATAACCAGCATCTGGTTTAAGACGAGAACCAGCATGTGGATCAGAACCAGCGTATTGATCAGAACCAGCGTATTGATCAGAACCAGGGTTAGATGAGATACAGGAACAGAACACATACCTGAATCAGACCTGAATCAGACCTCAGACCTGATTCATTCATTCATTCATTCACTCTCTCTCTCTCTCTCTCTCTCTCTCTCGATCGAGAATGCAAGCTCTCTCTCTCTCTCTAACAGAAATACGCACCCACACATATTATACATCAAATTGATCGGCTTGGTCTATTGATTGGCTGGGAGAGTTTTGAAAATTCAAAATTAAACAACTTGTACTCTTTTTAACAGTTTAATATTGATTCCAATCTGCTAACTATGACAATTGAACTCAATTTCAACTAAGGCTTGTTCATCTGTCACTTTCAGGATTCAACATATGCTGTTAAATTCACAGTTCAGCTAATTGTGAAAATTTAACTATTAAACTATTCCTACTCAAATATGAGCTGTTTAAACATTTCAGTGTAAAGATTTCAGTTTTCTGCTGTTTAGGATTTTTTTCTCCATTCTTCACCTACGTTTTGAGCTTTATTACACTTGTTAGTGATGTTTTGCTCTTAAATCATTAAATCTGTTCAGCTCATTTTTACAATTAAGCTAAATTTTCGCAGCAGAAAACTGCTTATTTCAGTTCATCATCTTCAGCTGTCAGTTTCAAATTTCAGCATATCCTGCTAAATTCACAATTCAACTAATTGTGAAAATTTAACTATTAAACTACTTATACTCAATTATGAGCTGTTTAAACATTTTAGCAGCAAAGTTTTTTAAACTATGTTTAGATATTTCATTTTTCTGCTGTTTAGGATTTTTTTTTCTCTATTCTCTACCTACTTTTTGGGCTTTTTAAAACTTTTTAGCAATTTTTGCTCCTAAATCTTCAAATATATTGACAATTAAGCTTAGTTTTAGCTTCAATTCAGCAGTTTCAGCTATCATATTCAGCAGTAAAGCATTTAAACGCATTTCTGCAAGAAATGTAATTTAGCTAGTTTAATTAACATATCCTGAGCAATTTAGCTATCTAGATCGAATTTGTGATTTTTAGTGATTTTTCTTAAATTGTTAACATTTAAACGTACATAACACTTTTACCATTACCAAATTAATAACACAGTCTCGGGGCTGTATCTTAAAGACATCCACCAAGTTTCATGCAGATAATTCAGCAATTTTGACTGTAAATTCTTTCAGTTTATAGCGCCCCCTATAGTTGATTCAAGCTAAAAAGTGAAATTTGTACTTGAGTTGACCTTAAGGCTAGCCTAGTGAACTAGACCAAATTCTTGCTTTGCAGAGTTTGGTCTAGGCACGCTTAATAGGAACCCTCGCAGCCTGTGGCTTCTTATTTTTATCAAACAAAGTAGTGCAATGTCCCAGTACACCTGATATTCGCATGTTTTTATACAAAAACGACAGAAATCATTGATGTTAGACGCCACTAAAGCCTCCCGCTTTTCCGTCGCTGTGATTACGTCACGTTGTTCGTTACTCTGATTGGTCCTAGCGCTATCCAATTGCATGCTGACATTTTGAAAGACAACCGTAGATCCTGCCTCACGACTGAGAGCCGTCAATGGTTCGTGGCCAGACTATATATTCACATATATAGGATGGCTTGCCAGGCTACCTTTAGGCACCATTGGTATGAAAAACTTTGAAAAATCTTTAAAAAGGGTTTTGAAGTTTTTTGTAGTTACACAAAAAACTCTCTTCATAAAAAAATTATTTTGAATGCACATTTTTCATAAACGCCAAAAAATATTCAAAATCCAAAAAGAATATTTAGTCAGCCACTGCTGCTCTGTTGCCTGCTAGTTTCACACTGATGGGCTTTTAGCTGTTGGACAAGTTAACTCAAATAGGTTTCTGCTTCTACACAATTTTTCTACTAATTAGCATAATTTAAAAACTTTTTTTTTTAAATTCACTTGAATTAGCATGACCGAAAGAACTTACAGGATGACCAATTTCATGTTTAACAGCTGTTGTGAAATTTGAAAAAAAAAAAGCATCTTTTGGGTAAAATGGCGCCAGCACGTGTGGTACTCGTCTGACAAAACGACTCAGCAGCGTGGTGAAGAACAGACATGAAAACGGGTCAAGGGTGAAAAAGGTGAGAAACCACCCCCCCACCCCCGGCGAGACTCTAGATTCGGTAAAGTACCCGCTAACAA
Organism: Aphyosemion australe; assembly: GCA_006937985.1. NCBI lineage: Eukaryota > Metazoa > Chordata > Actinopteri > Cyprinodontiformes > Nothobranchiidae > Aphyosemion > Aphyosemion australe. The sequence continues at coordinate 455,885 of SSNS01000421.1, forward strand.
ATGCGCGCGCACACACACTCCCCAGCAAGTAAATCTTCTGCAAATGAAAGTATATTGGGGCATTTTAGATTTAAAAGCATCAACCTGGTGAACTTTATGGAATAAAATAATTGTAATGGAAAAAATGTCATTCTTCTATTTACATTTATTTAATACAGTTCTACAGTGAGACGATATTTCTGGGATCAGAGAAGTTGGGGGTTATAGTCATTAATGTTCTGTCTCACAATGGCTTGACCACAGCATGGTGGAATAATTTTACTTTGTCTCATCTTTTACCCTGTTACTCTTGTTCTTCATGTTTTACATGCCAAAGGAATGTTCCTCTCCCAGATAACACTGTCCTTTGTTTGTGCTCTCCCTTGGGGGGTTCAAGGGGGATAAATAGAGTGAAGAATCTCTGCTCAGCAGGACACACTGCTGAGACTGCTTTGGGAAGGGTCTCTGTTGGTTGTCTCCTCATTCTCATATTGCAATATTGGAATTAAAACCTTTTGATTGAATTATGGACTGTTTTCTCATTGCGTTAAGATTTTTCCATGACAATAATCAAGCAGAGTTACACGCTACACATTAAGCATTAGAAGAAATAAGACCAACCTCTATACTGTAACAGGGGGATCAGACCTGGTGCTTGAAGGCCACAGTGGCTGCATGTTTTCTACGTGTCCCTGCTCAGACACACCTGACTCTATATCAAGTTGGGATTCTTATTTTAACACAGAGTAGCAGAGCCTTTGTTTACCTTCTGCTAACAAGTTGCTGCTCCTCCTGAGACGAGGACAAGGCTGAGACGTGTTTAACCACATGTCCCAGCTTTGTCCTCAGCTCTGAGGAAGGAGACAGACAGAGAGGGTCTAGGGTGATGGGGGTTGGTCTGGAGGCCACAGAAACATTTTAGTGAAGTAGATGTCATTTCCTGCATTCTAGTGATTTTTAACAGGTTGTTTTATTAGATTTAAATGATTGTTTTTAAATCAACAACTTAAACAAGTTGAGCTTTAAAAACTAAACCAGTTATCAATGAAATCAGATCAACATCAGCATGAAATGACAGGTTTGGTCTGGTTTATTTTGTTAGAACCCAATGGTCTCATTCAGAAATGTGATGGAGAATGAACCAAGCTCTGCTGCTGCTGAAGATACTAAAACTAGAAAGAATCCTAAACTTCCAATAAGTTGGATGTTTGTGTTGTATTTGCTGATAATAATAATAATAATAATAATAACACCAGCAGGAGGCTGTGGGCTGATAGGATTTAGTGACAGCTAGCTACCTGATGGATCTCCTTGACTAACCAGCTAACTAACCCTCCCACCTCCTGTTCTTTGGGGACATTTTGACTTTTATTCTCTCCTCATGTCCATTGTGTCTCTGAGGAGCAGATGAAACAAACAACCATCTAACTCAAATTAAGTTGAATTTAACATCATTTGAGGTCATCCTGGTTCATGAAACAATAAGCAAGAACTTATAGGCGGACACATCAGAACAATATTGTTATTATTTCAACTGACTGATCTCTTGTTGAGCGCTCTCCTCTCCTCCGCGCCGTCACCCCCCCTCCGCACAGCGCGGTAGAGTCTCCAAAAGCCCCAGACTGAAACCCAAATGACCCGACGGAGTTTAGGTTCGCCCGACATCATTACAGAGACATTTCAGCGCTTCTTTACCACCATGGAGGAATAATAATGATTCCACTGTGTTTGGTTTGAGGCGCGTCCTCATCTCCTCATACTGTGCGGCCGCCAGTCTCTCTCTCTCTCCCTCCTGCTGTCCAACGCGACTCAACACGCTCAAATTATTAATCGACCCGACCCGTCGGGCTCACTTGGTTCGGGCTCTGATCGTACGAGCGGGAAAGGCCCTCACCTGAGGTCTACACAGAAAAGATCTGTATTACCTTCTTTTTGCTGATGTTTGATGACTACAGTGGTGGTCGAAATGTCAGCAAAAAGAAGGTAATACAGCTCTTTTCTGTGTTAAAGAACCAAAATATGCAATTAGAAGATGCACACAGGATGAACGCACAAAAGATAAAAGTAAAAGTTCTGAGCACTACCCCTAAACATGCATCATCTCAAAGGTTGCTTGTTGATGTGATTATCTATCTCTTACTCAAGAACAAAAGATTAAATTATCACAAAAACTAAACAAGACGTATCAGATGAAGCTGAAGTTGGTTCTGTTTTTTAGTTTCAGAGCCAGAAAGAGCAATTCCAACCAGTTTACCCAGAGCATCTTTTCTCTGCTCTAATTATAAAACTACAACGCTTAGACTCTTCAAACCTGGACTAGAGTTTTTCTGAACTAATAGTAAATCCTTAAGACAGTTGATGATATTTTAAACATTAATTTGATTTGAGAAAGTTCAAAGAAAGCAGATTTCAGCACTTCTTGCATCTACAGGTGAAACTGGAAAAGTTAGAATCTGGTGCAAAAGTTGAATTTTTTCAGTAATTCAACCTAAAAGGTGAAACTAATCTATGAGACAGACTCAAAGCCAGATATTTCAGCCTTTATTTGTTATAATTGTGATGATTCTGGCTACAGCTGATGAAAACCCCACATTCAGAATCTCAGGTTCAATATTCTAGACTCAAAGTGTCACACTCTAATCAGCTGATGAATCCAGAACACCTGCAGAGGGTTCCTGAGCCTTTAGATGGTCTCTCAGTCTGAGCTGGATTACTGACATAAATGGACTTTTACACCAGATTCTCATTTTTGAGTTTCAGCTGTAGACCACATTAGAACAGGCTCTGCTAAAAACTACAATACTTAGATTATTCAGAGCTTAACTAGATTATATTAGACTGATAGCAGAGTCCTTAAAGAACAGTTTGTGATTGGTTAAACCTTTACTTGATATGTGACGATATAAAAGATGCAGATTTCAGAACTTGATTGCATCTGACCCACCTTAGGTCTGGTCTATCAGAATATTACATTCTTGAAAACAAACACCTATTGCAATATACAAAATAAATCATTACCATTAAATACATAATAAAATATTTTTTTATTAATTTTGATTAGTGAACTAATGGAGTTGCAAAAATGCTGCACAAATGCTACTCAAAAAATGTTGACAAGGTTGGCAGGTCTGGAATTTGATGGACAGGTATTGTGAACTAAGAGAAAGTTGTATAGTGGTAATGTAATTATTTTTTCTAAAAAGCAATAACTGATCAATTCCTGGGTTTTATAAAATGTATTCTCTCTCTCTGTTAGGTAACCAGGGTGGAATGGGAAGCAGTTACTATGGCGGTGGAGGAGGTGGCGGAAACAGAGGCTCAATGAATGGACTTGGTGGGGGTTGGGGAATGTAGATTACTTTTGTTTGCTTTTTTCCTTTCTTTTTTAGTCTTTGTTTTTAACTCAGCATTTTTCTGGAAGGAATGGAAATGCCTCGACTTGTAAACACAGAAAAGGCAGGTGAGGTTGTTTTGAATACTGAGAGGTAGGGTTTGTTTTTTGTTTTGTTTTTTTTTAGTGGATGATTCTTTGTCAGAGAAGTGAAATTATCTGTTGTCATAAGAAATGTACCAAAAGTGTTGTCTGCCCTATTCCTCACAGATCTGGCTTTGCCAAAACCATTTGTTAAATATTTGCTACCCTTAAGTGTGAAACTTTGCTTTGGTTCTTCTAACATCTGGTTGTTTCTGAAAATGGACCCATCCTGTGCTGGTGAATATAAAGTCAAGTGCATGAGCACAAATACTGCCTGGTATCTTCTGATGTTTCAGACCTGGATTCTGCTAGTCTTTCATTTTTAGTTAGTGTTAATCTGAGGACGTCATGTTTGCTAGAGTTTTGACTGTTCAGAGAATTTTTTTAATGAGGGCTACATTTGTTGAAAATACGTTTTGCAACAATGGAAGTTTTTACAGCTTCAAATGCTATTTGTATTTTCTGTGCACAAAGTGAATAAACTAGTCTGGAATATCTTACTGGTAAGAGCTTTGGAAAAACAAGACTTTATTGATTTATCAGACAAAAAACAAGAATAAGCAGTTTTTGTAGACCTGATCCATAAAACGTTTACACGGTATATTACAACTGTTTTAACATCTACATTCACACAAACTTGCATCCATGTCACAGGTAAAGACAAGTGTCTATGAGTTAAACAAAAGCTGAACAGTCCTTAGAGCTTGGCATAATGTGAATTTACTGTTTAGACTATTAAAAAAAACAGCATTTTATCAGATTAATACCAAATGTTTTGACATTCATTCCCCAAGAAATGGTGAAACATAAAAAAAACTTCAGTATCCTGCTCCATCACCAGATAATTTAACGTACCTGAATTTCAGGTAGCTAGTATAAAAAGGTATAAAATCCATGATTGGGTTTATTTAGAGTTAGAATGCTTTCACAGAAGGCTTTAAGGTGTTTTGTCAGGAAACTGTAGACAAGCTTCTCTGCAGCAGGAGGGAGCGACACACATCACACACTCTCACTGGCCGAGGGTAGGAGGGTAAGGCAAGTTCATTGCTGGAGCAGCTGTTGCAATAAATGTCTCCACAGTTTCTGCAGTGGTGCTGCAAACAACACGTCTTCATTAGGCTTCTGTGGTAACATGTCAGAAGAAGGTAAAAATAAAAACTAGCAAACCTTTCTGCGCGAGATGGAGAATTCCTTCTGGCACTGCTTGCATTGTGTAGCTTCATCATCTTTCAACCAGGCATGACCCTGAAGCAGTGGAAATCTGCTTAAGATGTTCTGTATCAACAGATAATCATTTATACACTCAATGCAATAAATACTAACCTTAAGAGCCTTGTTGACTTGCTTAAAATCCTCCATCTTGAGTTTAGACCTGTGACAGATAAAACAAATAGGGGATTTAAACCAGAAAAGTGTGGACTAGTGATTAAGAGAGGGGGGAAAGTTAGGATCACTGACTGGCTAAGGTGCAGTCCCAGCTCCTGTAGAGTCTGTTCCTGCTGCTCACACTTCTGCTGCAGCTGCTTTTTCTCATGCTTTAACTCCTGCAGCTCCTGTAACAGCAAATACTAAAATCAGTCCATCCATTCATTTTCCTCTGCTTCTCCGGGGTCGGGTCGTGGGGGCAGCAGCCGAAGCAGAGAGGCCCAGACTTCCCTCTCCCCAGCCACTTGGGCCAGCTCCTCCGGGGGAATTCCACGGAATTCCCAGGCCAGCCGAGAGACATAATCCCTCTAGCGTGTCCTGGGTCTTCCTTTGGGTCTCCTCCCATCCAGGAGGCATCCTAACCAGATGGTCCAAACCACCTCAACTGGCTTCTTCTCCCTGGGCTGCCACCTTACCATGGTGGAGGGGTTTGAGTGTCCCAATGATCCTAGGTTGTCTGACGCTTCATGCCTCTGGTAGGGTCACCCATAGCAAACAGGGATCAGACAAAGTGCAGCCCAAACAGCCCTTATGATGTTTGATACCAAATGAAACAGTGTTCTCTCGCCCAGATGCCTGGAGGTGGGGCATGTTGGCGAGCACCTGGTGGCCGGTCTTTCCCCAATGAAGCCCGGCCAGGCACAGCCTGAAGAGGAGACCCCTTGGGCCCCCTACCCATTGACTCATCACTCATGGGAGGGGCCAAAGGGGTTGGGTGCTATGGGTGATAGCCAAAGGTGGGGACCTTGGCAGTCTGATCCTCAGCTGCAGAAGCTGACTAAAATCAGTCTTCAAAAAAAAAAGTAAATAAACCTCAGCATTGTGAAACATAAAAGCACAAACTACATTATGGCTGTTACACAGACTTGGATGAAAGAAATTCAAACTTGAAACTGTGCACTACTTTACATGTTTTTTGTTTTTTTTACAGAACATGCATTTACTCACAAAAAAATTGCAGTTTTTTTTTTTTATATACCAAAAATTATGCACAATACTTTTAGAAGAGATGCAGTTCCAGTACCGGACCAATCATCAGGCTTCACCCACCGTCTGCAGACCCTGCAGCTGCTGCAGCTGGGTCCGGAGTTCAGTGCTGTTGTCTTGTTCTCGTTGGAGAGTTAGTTGCAAATTCTGTCTATGTTCCCTCTCAGCGTGCAGCTTGTTTTCCAACTCCAGTCTAAGAAAGAAAGAAAAAAAGACTGAGCAGGATCAAAACAAAACGTGTAATCTCTAAACCACAAGAATTCATGTATGTTCTCATTCTGCTAATTTTGACATAAAAGAGAAAAATATTTGGTGCTTCATACAACTGACCTGTAATATGGATGTGATTACATTTTAAAGTTGGGTCAAGCTGCCCTTTAACTGTCATTTGTGCCTCATGTCTGATAATCTCTCCAAACTTGCATAAATACAGGAATCATCTTCTCTGAATCAGAATTTAGATGATTAGATTATTCTATTTGGCTTCTCTATAACTATTTTTTAAAAATATTTTATAATTCTTAAAAAAATGTTTGTTTGTTTTTTGTTTTGTAGGATGTTTTCTTCCCCGTGTGTGTGTTTCCACCTTAGTGTATCCTGGTCTGTTAGTTGTTTCTGCAACGCATCAACTTTTCCTTCCAGCTCCACCTTCATGTCTTTGTCTGAATGGTCGGTTTGTTTGCGTTCTCTCTCAGAGTTCTGTAATCTGAAATATCAGGAGGAAAATGTATTTATTGTTGCATGTTTTATTCTTCATCACTGTCAGGATTTAGGTTCTTCTTAGCACCTCAAGACGCTCCAAAAGTAAAGGAAAGCCCACGCTGGCACATCTGAGTGTGAAGATGGTGATTTTTAGCCTAGAAACCTAGACTGTCAGTTGTCGAAGCAAAATGATTTTGCTCTGCATGCTGGTCTAGCCACGCTCCATTGGAACCTCCACATTACTCTCTGTTTGGTGGGCGGGATGTTAGTGCGACAGAGTGAAACTAAGTTGGCCCCTAAGCTGTAGAACAAAATTGTTTTTGGGGTCACAACTCTTTACTTGGAGTTGTGAAGCCGGTGCAGTACTTTGAATTGGATTAAACCATGATGAATACACAAGGAAGATGTATGTACACAGGTTAGACAATAGTCACAAACGGGCCACGCGAAACTAGACAAGCAACATCCTTGGGGTCTTTCAGAGCTAAACTGATGCAACACTATGATTGTCTGGTGTCATCCTAGGAGAATGTATTTAGTGTCTCATGTTGTCTGGCTTTTAATAGGCTTTTTTGTGTCTGTTGACAGTTCTTTTAACTGGATTTTAAGAGTAATTTCTGTGATGATTTTTTACTCGGCTTGTTCTTATCTTTGTTGAATTGTTCTGTTTCTTATAACCATTATCTATATTCTATCATGTTCAGCGCCTTGGGCTGCCTTGACTGGTGGCAGGAAGGTGCTATATAAATCAATAAATGTTAAACATGAAATGTTTGCAAAGTCTAGAAGAGGATTCAAAGTAGCAGAGAATCTGTTGTGACCTTGTCAGTTTATACCTGAGTTTTTCTAAATGTAAAGAAGAAAGCAATTCCTTCAGCCATTGGGAACAAGTTGGAGCTTTATCAGACTTCCAGTGAAAAAGTATAAGCCTGTGGGAAAGTAATGATACAAATGCAATAGCATCCGCCTGAAAAGTATTCACCTTGTAATTTGGAGCTACAACACCAAAAACACTGACACGGAAATCCGGAGACAAGTCCTGCCCACATAACCGGGGCAATGCTTCAAAGACATGCCCCCAGTAATAGTCAAGTTGTGGGTGAGTCCACTGTAGCTGGACTATAACCACACCTGGAGCAAGCGGGAGCTACATTGGGATACATTTTTGCCAATCTTTACTTGGAGTTGTGAAGCCGGTGCAGCAGTGGCGTAGGCAGAAACTAATTTTAAGGCGGGCCTAATAAAAAGTGGGAGGGCCTGACCCCCCCACTCCACCCACAGACATTCTCGTCTTTCTATCTTGGTGAGGACCATCCATTGATGACCCGCACTCCGAGCTTCAGCGCTCTGTCCTGCGCAGTGCGCACGCTGTCAATAGTAAGATATTTTCCGTATTTGACCATTTTTTTCAACGGTGATGGAAAATCTGAAGGCGGTCTGTCATTTTGACATGATTGCAATTAACACCCCCGTCTCATGCAGGTGTGCAGAACCTCACACACAGAACATCGCGGAGCTAACACAATCAATCAAGAAAAGATTCCCATCAGAGCATCTGAGCGTTATCTCACTGGGACTGGGACACCATTCTCAACGAATCATATTAGTGACAGCGCGCTGAAGAGCTGGAGCTCGGAGCGCGTCTGTCAGGTCACAGACGCGCTCCAGCTGAACCACCACGGCCCACGGTGGCAGAGCGCATGCGTGAGGGAGTGATTTTAACACTTTGGCTTATGGCGCCAGTAACCAGACGCAGTAACAGGAGTGGCCTTTGCTCTATTATTACACGGAGTTGTGCCACACACACACACACACTGACAATGCGCCGTCACACTGAAGACACAGATGAGCGTTGCTTCGTCCGTGATTAAAGTATAATTAAGAGGTTTTTAACAAAATGTTTCATTCAAGGTCAAAATTAAAATATAAGCTTCTATTTATGGGATCATATGTTTGAAAGTCCGACTCCAGAGCAGTCAGTGCCTCCAGTCATGAACCTCACCGCTCATCACAGCGTGTGGCAGCGGAGCGCGGATTCAGCCAGAACAACATAAAACAGCCATGAGTCTGTGGTAAAAGTCCAGAACCTCATGACTTTAGCCTTCTCAGCATTACTTTAGAGCAGTGGTTCTCAATTAGTGGGGCGCGCCCCCCTTTCATTAATATTTATCCCACACAAGCTGACCAGAGTTCCCCAGTAACATATAAACAACACAATTAAACGATTTCACTTGAATTAACATTCCTGCTGCCGCCCGAGTGCACATTGTGCTCCGCGTGAACTGGTCACCTGCCTGTGCGCAAATGTCACGTGAGGAGCGCTGACAGAGGGATTCAGAGGTCTGTCTGGACATCCTGTCAAGTTCTGGAATTAAAAATACAACAACTTCTGTCTTTTATTTGTGTCTGACGCTCCGCTGCTGCGCTCCATCACCCGTGCTTCTGCGACTTTACCTCACTGGCGCAGCAGCGAGCGCAGCACACTCTGCTATGTTTCACAGATCTCTTTGATCTGCTTAAATCGTGAAAAATGAAGCCAGGCAGCAGTTTTTCTGGAGGATTGAGAGGAGATGCAGCAAAAATACAGACAGGACAGGAACATGGTTGCATAAAAAAATAAAACAAAGTGCTTGAAAAGGAAAATGCAGGTAGATTTATCCCACTACTCGTTTGTAACTTTATAAAGCAATAACTTATAAGCATGTAATATTTATTTATTTGATACAATTCCAGTCACCTTCAAAACTTAGTCCCACACCCAGGGCCGTTTCTAGGCATTTTGGGGGCCAATTTAAAGTAGCCCCCCCCCGCACATTACCCCGCGGGGGGGGGGGGTCTATGTACCCTAGGGGGGGCTTCACCAAAAGTAATTGAGAACCACTGCCCTAGAGACATCTGATCACGCACCAGCAGGTGACCAGTTCAGGTAGAGCAGAAGGAAGGTGAGAGAGCGTTCTGGCCACAGGTTTAAATGTTCCTACTTTAAGTGGAATTGTTAAATTGCGTTGTACTGCATTGCACTGGGGGCACTCTACATATTCATGATAATGAAATTAAATGAAGATATAATAGTATTGAATGTTTATTAATTATTATTTAAAAATGAAAGTGACGGGAAAAAGCTGATCATGACCAGTTTTTAACTCTGTCAGAATGACAAAGAAAAACATGTCTAGGGCAACCTCTGATATATTTTATATTATATTATTATATACTATGATATTATATATATATATTAATTTAAATTTATATTAAATTACATTTTGTTCTGTTTCAATTTATTGTATGATGGCCTGAAAGGACACCCCTCCAAAATGAAATAAATTTACATATAATTTTTTAAGGGAGTCATTTGATTGGGTGGGCGTACTTTGAATTGGATCAAACCATGATGAATACACAAGGAAGATGTGTGTATATACGGGTTAGACAAGACTGCCTCTCTTTGTCCGATAGATAGTGATGGGACAAATGAAGCGAGGCTTCGAGGCTTGTATTGAGCAGGAAGGGGCGTGTCCATGAAGCTCCGCTTCAAGGCTTGCTTCATGTCGCAGAAAACCACGTGACTGATCACAAATGAAGCCTCAGGGTGTTTCTCAATCTCAAGGAACCTCGCCTTGATGCCTTGGTCCCACCCCGGTTGCCTAGGAGATACGTCATCAGGAACCGCCAAGGCGTGTTCCAATCGGTTCCAATGTTCATGTGCTTCTGAGGCTTCTGTTTGTCTGCCGTTTAGCTAATTGATTGAAGAGGTGCTTTGTTGCCTTCTCTTGGTCAAAAATTTCCCAGAATGCAGCGCGGTATTTTCAAACAAATGTGATCAGGAGTTGGCAGCAGCTACTTCAGGGGCAAATTTCCAGTTTAAATGTAAGTCAACTAATTGTAGCTATTGGGCTGATATGTGAAATGTTTTTTTAGATCCAAAGCAGTTATCTATGGTTGGTTAGTTGCTTAGTAGCTGCAGCTTCAGTGGCTAGCAGGCACTAACTCACTCACACATGTGATTTAACCAATATATACACAATTAATAAAGTAAAAGGCTCGATATGCATCTATATTGAATCTTAACACTACTATGATGGGCGGGACGTAAGCAGGGCGCATAAGCAAGGGGCGGGCTCTGGTCAGCCGCAGTCAAGTGGGGTAAGTCTGTTCCATTTAACCGTTTTCTTTGACAAGGAAGGACAGTGTCCTCGTAAGCAAGGCAAGGTTCCTTGACATTGAGAAACACCCAGGGTTTGCCTGAGTCACGTGACTGGTTCGTTTTCTGTGTCACTTTCAAAATAAAAGCTGCCGAACCTCATGATGATTTGTGGGTTGTTTTAGTTTGGTTCATGTGTCTATCAGAGTTTCAAATTATTGAGCTTGTAGAAAAAACGGCTTTACTATTACTGTTATTAATATTCTTTATATTAATTTGTCATCTTGACGCTTTGCTCCAGCAGTACCTCACACTCTCTCTTACATTTTTAATTCCAAAACGAGACAGGATGTCCAGAAAGACCTTTGACTCCATCTGTCAGCGCTTCTCCCCAGGAACGTCAACACGCGACTAGGGATGCAACCGTCCACTTTGCCCACGGTCCGGTCCGTACCTCGGTTTTTGGGTCACGGTTTCGGTCCACTTTGAAGTGTAGAAAAGCTTAAGAAAATCTGAAATTTCCAAACTTTATTTTATTCACGCAATAATATAACTTTTCAGATGTATTACTTGTAGTCCAGTGTGTAATAATATGTTCAGAGACCAACAGAAATGTCACTTTTAAAACGCCTTTTCAATGTGGTGTCAGTGAGAGGCTAGGGCGACCGAAGCGGGACCGGGAGGGACGCGTAATTTGGAATTGTAGGATGTCCGAGGAAGGTCCCGACTCGGGAGTGTGTTGTGTGAGGGGTTGTGGTTGTGGCGTCAAATAAAGTGAGCCTCTGAGTTCACGGCTATTACCTTTCCTTGTGTTTGCGCAAACACAGGGGACGCTAAGTTGTAAACATCCAACAGATGAGCTAAACAACGTAAACATGCCGACAGCTTGGTTCATTTTGTTGTGCTTATCTGAGCTGATGCTGTCATTGTTGAAAGGCATTAGCGAGAGGCTGCTGTTTTTTCCCTGGCGTTACCTGCTCGAATGTTCTGCTTCCAGAAAGCGATACATTGGGGTGGGGGCGTCGGAGGTGCTTGGCCATGTGTTTACCGCTGCGTATGGCAGATGGGTCAGACAATGCTTGCAGACAGGCTCTTTACTGTTCACTGTTTTCTCTCCCCGTCTTCACATTCAACTAAAAACCAGAAATGTTCCCACACGGAAGATTTGTATGAAGACGGCGCGTCTTGAATTGTTTGCCTCTCGTCGCATGTCGCCGTGGCTAAGTTTCTCTCTGTAGCGCTTGTTTTGCTCAAACTTTCAGCTCAGTGGGGCGGGTCAAACCTGTGACTGGATATTTACTCGCGGGTAGGGAGGGGGTCTGCTGTGAGCAGCTTCAGGTGAGACTAGAGCGGGCACACGGAATGAAATTCATCTGCCTGGACAGACAAACGCACCCTGGTGCCGTAAAGCATGAAATAAAGGACCAGCGTGAAAATAATGGCAAAACCGAAGTCCCGCGGTACACGAGGGTAGATTGTCCCGTGCAGGGAGGACCGAACGGTCTGGAATTTTACTGCGTACCGTTGCATCCCTACACACGACACGTCACGTATGAGGCGCATTTAATGCAAAGTATAAGGTATGTATTGGAATAAAAGTCATGCACGATTTCATAAATAAGTTGTGCAACTATTCAGTATTTTTGTGCTGCAAGGAATGGTCTGCAGAGCTAAAAACAAAAACAAAATGCTTACCACAGGTGCCACATGTGACTCCACTGTGTGGTAGCTGAGTCCAGGCCTGCCTCGCTGCCTCAATTTGACAGTGTTTGGCTATAAATAGCATCCAGCGCGTCGTAGCACCTTTGTGTATTACTCCCCATTCCAATACAAAAAATAATAATAATAATTCCACTCTGGCTGTTTCTGTCCTTAACTGTTCTATATTGGTCTTTATTCTTTAGCTTGGCCCAACACCATTCCAACATCTGCTCGGATCCTTCGGCCGCCATCCGCAAAACGTCCTTATCGATCCATCTAGCTCCTCCTGAGTGTGGAATCTCACAATGATGGTGAGGAATATATGGAGCTCTGAAAATGCCCAAAACCTTGCTGCTACTTGCTGGCATTTTTTCATATGCATGTACAACTAATAAAAATACAAACAGGTGATTTTTGGGGGGCTAAGCTACGTTTCTGGAAATATCTGAACACGTGATTGAGGAATATTATAGTCCTTAGTGTCTCAAATGCATCAAAAGTATCGTTAATGAATAGGTCAGTATAAGATTTTAAACCGTTCCCGTGTCAATACTGAAATGCTTTATCTAGTATAGAAGGTAAAAACAGGATTGTTGGCGATCGGTGAATATCAACTGCTTTGTTTGAAGGAGAAATGTTTCCTGAACTGGTGCCATATCTTAAGCGAGGTTTCCACTACTGGGTTCGTAGAAGACTTTTCATAGCTGCATGGCAGTGAAGACGTCAGCACAGGCATTGGGTTAGATAGCAATTCCATTCGCACCCACAACTCCACACCAAGATACCTTTCATCTCATTGTCGATTCTAAGGGCTAGCGGCTTGATTGCAAGATCGAAGAGATAGGGAGGCAGACTACAGCCCTAGTCTGCATCCTCTGTTAAGTACAAAATAATTGAAAATAACACTATTTGTGCAAACAGCGGCAACAAACAGGGCCCAATTGAAAATTTTCCAGGACCGCAAAAAGGTACTGCCATTCAATGCAGTCAAATGCTTTTACTGCATCCATGGATATAATCACTTCCAACTCAACATAAAATGCGTTTGGTCCGGATCAATGACCTTTGGAAGAATTGTGTCAAAATCTTAGTAAGAATCTTGTAATCACAGTTCAAAAGGCTGACAGGTCGATATGAACCACATTGTAAGGGGTCTTTACCTTTTTTATACAACACCAATATTATCGCTTGCGTCATGGTACGTGGTAAATCCCCACAGTTAAAAATCTCTCTATAGACCTTTTTGAGTAAGGGGGGCATTTTGTCTATAAATACTTTATATAATTCAAATTAGAAAACCATCGGGTCCAGGCGCTTTGTTGCTTTGCATCGATCTAATGGCTTGCATTACCTCTGCTGTTCAAACTTCTCGACTAATTTGCAATCGATCTTCTGGGGTAATTCCTGGGATTGGTAAACTACCAAGAAAATCAGCAATCCGGTTCACATTAACACCGAAATCAGAATTACAAAGATCTGAACAGAATTGTTCAAACTCCTTATTAATAGCTTCTGGTTCAGTAGTTTTGTCCCCCAAGTCCCTACACATTTTGGGAATGGTATTAACTACAGCTGCAGCTATCGAATATTTTAGTATTCGAATATTATCGAATCCTCTGTCGATTAATCAAATATTCTATTTGACAACATTTCAAGTGAAACAAGATTGTGGCCTGCTGCTAGAAATATGAAAAAAAAAAATTATGAGGCTGAAATGTCAGACTCTTAGGCAAATGAGAGAAGTGGGTGGTCCTAAGTCCAGTATCTATGTCTATGACTTTAACCCACATTGCCTGCTGGTGGTGGTCGGAGGGACCGTTGGCCTCGCCTCTGTCAGTGTGCCCCAGGGCAGCTCTGGCTACATTGTAGCCACATTTACAAAACTACAGACGACAACAGTAAGCAAAGATGAACCAAAACAACCAGGAAACCGGAAAAATCTGAACCAAAACTAATGATAACCCGACCATACGTCAAAGGAATAACAGAAAAAATAAGAATGGAGATTAAAAAACACAACACTCCAACTAAACCATACATGACATTCAAAAAAAGACTAGTACATCCAAAAGACACAATAACACAAGAACGAGAGTGTGGAGTCATATATGAAATCCCATGAAAACTCTGCAAGAAAATATACATAGGAGAAACAGGACGCCTGCTCAACACACAGAAAATGAAAAGGAATGTGAAAAAGCAAAAAGCCAAAGATACACAAGAGCTGCCAAACTAGAAGCAGATAACAGAATAAAGAAATCGGCCATAACAGACCACTGCACAAGAGAAAATCACATTATGGAGAGGGACAACACACGGATCATAACAACAGAACAAAAGTACAAAAGATGGATAAAAGGGGCGATTGAGATAAGGAAACAGACGAAGGCGACCGGAAGTAGCCGAAACTGTCAGCAAAATAAGGTAAAAACTTTGCTACTCTGTGTGTTAGATGGAAAAAAAACAATGGAACAAGTCATACCTCTGCTCCAGTTCTGTCATGGCTTTCTCCATTTCATTTATCTTCTGCTCAAGCTGCACAGCCTCTGCCTGTTTTTTCTCAACTTGTTGCTTTGCATCCTTAGAAACACACATAAACATTGTAAAAAAATCTGCATTTTGTGTGTGAGGAGGGAAAAGAGCCAGTACAACCATCTGTATACCTGAGTTTTGTGAAACATTTGCAGGTTTAGAGTTTTGACCTGGTCAAGCTGGAGCCGTAAGGCAGCCAGAGTGTCCTGTTTCTCATGGATGTCCTTCTCCAGCAGCTTCATGGCTACCTCCATCTCCTGCTTCAGCCCCACCTGGAGCTCCAGCTCACGCTCCAGCTCCTGACAACCAGTAATTTCAATGTATTGTTAGCATTTCTGGTTATTGTTTTCCTGTTTCTCTTTATTATTAGTTTGAATGCTGTTAAGCATTCAAAGTATTGAGTTCCTCCTCCATTTTTCAGTTTCCGTACGTTTTTTGGCATCTAACTAGTGCCACAATTTTTACACTATTTACACAAATTTGGTATCAAACCGTTCAGCTCGTTCAGGTCATTCCGGGAATGACTTTTGGTATTGATATCTTCAACCGTTTCCAAGATATTCAGCTTTTTTTGTGATTTTTCAGCCCATTGAAATGAATGGCAAATCCTTCAAATCGCTCAATTTTTCACAAAATCCATTCAGCTCTTTGAACTTTAACTACTTCAACATACTTCAACCTAGAGACTTCATTCAACTTTTAACAAACCCAGAACAAGTTCAACTATTCTCGTATAACTCTGCTTCTTGATATCTTTTACGGGTTTTCTATAATCACAGGTTAAACTTGAGGTACGATTTGGAAATGTTCAGGAATTTTTCCTCCTTCCCCCATTTAAAAGAATAGGGCCGAAAACCGACTTTGCTCGACTTCAGACAGTGTCCTGAGAGAACCGTAGAACTGATGGAAATGAGACTTGCACTGGATGAAACCTGACGGATTTTCCTCCGTTTGGATGTATAACTTATGGACGTACTCAATAAATTGTGGTCGTAGCGTTATTTAGTTGTGAGGTTTTTAGTTTATTAAAATCTGTCATCTAACATTTCAAGGTCACTTTTTCTGCAAACAGATGTTTACTGCACCCACACCGTTTACACTACTGAAACAAATTATACCTTAAAAAGTAAGAATCTTTGTCAGCTTCGATGGGATGTCTTCATTTTAGCTGTAGGTGTCACGGTGCGGGCGCTACGAGCCTCAGAAGGCCGATAGTGCCAAATTTTCTCCCATTGGCGGCCATTCAAATTATTCTCAGCTTAGGTGCTTCGATCGCTGTCTGAGAGCTGAAATCGTCTCATCATATCTCCTACAATATTCACCGTAGCCACACAAAAATTCACACAGAGCACCATCAAAGCCTTCAGCACTTACGATTTTGGAATTTTTCGAATCGGTGCAATACTTTTCGAATGGTGATGAGACGTTCGAGGCCTCCAATCTGATGTTTGGAGCTGCAGATGAGTGTTTTCTGCAGTAACCGATGAATTTCTCTAAACAAAATTCTGCTACGACCAAATCTTTTAGAGTTCATTCATAGTTTTTCCAAAAACAGTAGATTTGTTTGTCAGGTTCGATGGGATGTCTTTGGTTTAGCTGCATCTGTCACGGTTCGGGCGCTACGAGCCTCAGGAGGAGGAGTGAGCCAGATTTTCTCCCATTGGCGCCCATTATAACTAATATCATTTTCTGCTCCAGACAGCTGAAATCGTCTCCTCATATCTCCTATAATATTCGACGCAGCCACACAAAAATTCACACAGAGCACCATCGATGTCTTCTGCTGCTGACGGTTTTGGAATTTTTCTATTTGGTGCAATACTTTTTGAATGGTGATGAGAGGTTCCAGGCCTCCAATCTGACTTTTGAAGCTGCAGATCAGCCTCTGATGACTTTCTCTAAAGAAAAATCTGCTACGACCACATCTCTTATAGTTCATTCATAATTTTTTTCAAAAACAGAAGGTTTTTTTGTCAGCTTCGATGGGATGTCTTTGTTTTAGCTGTAGCTGTCACGGTTCTTGAGTTACAAGCGTCAGAAGGAGGATTCAGCCACATTTTAATCCCATAAAAAAGGCATTTTCTGCTCCAGACAGTAGAAATCATCTCATCATATCTCCTACAAATATTCTAGGTAGGCACACAAAAAATTAAATATAGAACCACCAAAGCCTTCTGATGCTGACGCTTTTGGAATTTTTCAAATCGGTGCTATACTTTTCGAATGGTGATGAGACGTTGGAGGCCTCTGATCGGACATCTGAAGCACAGATCCAAAGCCTTCCTCATTAAGGGGTCTGCCTGCTGCATCTAACAGCAGCAGAGCAGTGGTGTGATAATGGAGCTTTCTGATTGGTTCAGACGTTTCCCGCTATTTTGACTGTCTGAGAGCGGATATCCATGTTACTTTTGAGTAGCCTCATGGAGAAACGCTGATGCTAGCAACATCCGGTGAGATACCGGAAGTAGCACATACTCATTGGTTTGCATTGTGAGGTTTCGTTGCTAGTAGCAGTTTATTTGAACATTTGAAGAGGATTTTAAAAAATATTTACCCCCGAAAAATGTAGTCACGCGCCTCGGGAAGACGTTGCGCTGTTGGCGCTTGTACTAACAACCAGAGAAAAATGAATTTGTAGCTACAAGAGCGATGTTTAGAACATGCACCTCCAGAGTGAGAGAGCGTGCAGCTGTAGCGTCGGTACGGTTCTCGCCGCCTCTCCAGAGATGAGGAACCCAGAAGGATGTGGCTGGAAAATCTTAACTTAAAACCACCACAAACTTTATTTGTGCGTTCATTTTATTGTGAAAAAACTCTGAGAGGAACACCCGCATCCTACTTTGTAGTTGGATATGACAAAACTCCGAAGAGACGCAGAGTAGTAAAGAGATCTGACAGCAGTCTCACAACAGGAATTATTTCATGTGTACAATTTTCTGAATAGTTATAATTTAACGTGTGTTTAGACTGCTGTTATTAACCTAAAAGTGCCATCCTGCTGTTTGCATTTCACCTGATGTAGAAACTAAAACCCAGGCTTGGTGATGAGGGATTTAAGGCTCTGACTCGGCTCTACGTCTGCTTTTAAGTAAATAAGATTGTGTCCCACCTCTTTCAACAAAACGCCGACAACGATGTAGGTACTGATAAGCCTCAGAGCTTTTAAGATTGTTTATTGCCTCGCTGTCAGACGCCAATGAGTTCAGAAAGTAGCTAAAATGCTACTGTACGTTAGCTTTGGTCAGGCTTTAAGACCGTACCCCCCACCTCTCTGCTTCAGTAGGCAGACGGAGTGTAACGGTGTCCCGTTTGAGCTTTTGACAGCTGGTGTTCATGCATGTTTTCAGTCTCTAAAAGCCCAGAAAAAGAGGATTAGCATGAAGGAATCTCAACGTAAACAAATGCGGACCGGAAGTTGCTTGCATCTTTCGCGCAAAGCATCACGGCCCGTGAGAATAACGTGGACACGGAAAAGCTATTTTAAGTACAATCCTACTGGAGATTTGTGGCTTCTCTATCAGTCTGTCTGCTTGTTTCAGCAAACCAGTATCATAACCAGCATCTGGTTTAAGACCAGAACCAGGATCAGAACCAGTATCTGGTTTGATACCAGAACCAGGGTCAGAACCCCAGAACCAGAACCAAAGCCAGAATCAATACTCTCTCTCTGTCTTCCTCCCTCCCTCCTTCTGTCTCCCTCCCTAACCTCTCTCTCTCCCCCTCTCTCTCTCTCCCTGTCCCTCACTCTTCCTCCCTACCCCTCTCTCTCTCTCTCTGTCTCCCTCTCTCTTTCTTTCTTCTGTCCCTCAATCTCTCTCTCCCTCCCTTCCTCCCTACCCCTCCCTCTCTCTCTTTCTGTGTCTTCCTCCCTCTCCCCCCCTTTTTCCATACACCTCTCTCTCCCTCCCTCCCCCCTCTCTCTGTCTCCCTCCCTCCCTCTCTTTCTCAAACTCTCTCACAGATTAAAACCCTTTCTTATTGCTGCTCTGACTCCATCAGCCATTAGAAAGGCAGGAAACAAGCCCTCCTCCATCCCTGCTTTCTGATTGGCTGAGAAACCTCAACCATCTTTTTGGATTACACAAATACGCACCCACACATATTATACATCAAATCGATCGGCTTGCC
The DNA here is from genome assembly GCA_006937985.1 of Aphyosemion australe. Taxonomy (NCBI): domain Eukaryota; kingdom Metazoa; phylum Chordata; class Actinopteri; order Cyprinodontiformes; family Nothobranchiidae; genus Aphyosemion; species Aphyosemion australe. The sequence goes on from SSNS01000421.1 coordinate 474,955, forward strand.
CCAAGGAACCCAGTGCCCCCCCCCCCATCCTTGCTCTCTGATTGGCTGAGAGAGTTCAAGCTTCTTATTGGTTAACATAAATACACACCCACACATATTATACATCAAATTGATCGGCTTGGTCTTAGGAACCCAGTGCCCCACCACCCCCCATTCCTGCTCTCTGATTGGCTGAGAGAGTTCAAGCTTCTTCTTGGTTAATAGAAATACGCACACACACATATACATCGAATCAATCGGCTTGGTCTCAGGAACCCAGTGCCCCCTCCATCCCTGCTTTCTGATTGGCTGAGAGAGTTCAAGCTTCTTCTTGGTCAACAGAAATACGCACCCAGACATGTTGTATATCAAATCGATCGGCTTGGTCTTAGGAAACCAGCTGTCCACCATCCCTGCTCTCTGATTGGCTCAGATAGTTCAAGCTTATTCTGGGTTAACAGAATTATGCACCCAGACATGTTATACACTAAATCGATCGGCTTGGTCTCAGGAAACCAGTCATCCACCATCCCTGGTCTTTGATTGGCTGAGAGAGTTTTGAAACTTCAAAGTTTAATTTCTGCTCTTTCTAACAGTTTATTTTTTTATCTCATTCTGCTAACTTTGACAATTGAACTCATTTTCAACTTCACTTCAGTTCTAATGCATGTTCATCTATCAGTTTCAGCTGCTAAATTCACAGTTCAGCTAATTGTGAAAATTTAACTATTAAACAATTTCTACTCAAATACCAGCTGTTTAAACATTTCAGCTGTCCAGTTTTTTAAACTGTGTACTGAGACTTCAGTTTTCTGATGTTTAGAATTGTTTTCTCTTTTCTTCACTTACTTATTTGGCTTTATTACACTTGTTAGTGATTTTTTGCTCCTAAATCTTTAAATCTTTTCAGCTCATTTTTACAATTACGCTAAATTTTCGCAGCAGAAAACTGATATTTCAGTTCAGCTACTCAGCTATCAGTTTCAAAATTCAGCATATCCTAATTTCACAATTCAACTAATTACTTATACTCAAATATGAGCTGTTTAAACATTTTAGCTGCTCAGTTTTTTAAACTATGTTTAGAGATTTCAGTTTTCTGCTGTTTAGGATTTTTTTCTCTATTCTCTACTTACTTTTCGGGCTTTTAAAAACATTTTACCAATTTTTGCTCCTAAAACTTTAAATACATTCAGCACATTTTGACAATTAAGCTTAGTTTTAGCTTCAATTCAGCAGTTTCAGCTATCATATTCAGCAATAAAGCATTCAAACGCATTTCTGCAAGAAATGCAATTTATCTAGTTTGTAGTTATGATGTTTGTGGCAGATGGCTGCTCATAAGCCATGTTCTGTTGGAGGTTTCTTCCTGTTAAAAGGGAGTTTTCCTCTCCACTGCTGCTACATGCTTGCTTTGTATGTGAATTGCTGTAAAGTCACTGACACAAGTCAGTGAATCGATGCAATCTGCTGGTTTTCCTTAGGTAGGAAACTTTTAACTAATAGTAATAATGAACCAAACTCAATGCACCGAGAAGTAGGTTAAATTGGAATGTCTACTTTGTAAACCCGAGCATTCACTGTGCGACTTTTTCACTCGTAGCATTCAGCTCCATTACAAACTGTATGACTTCCTAGCAGAGCAAAGTCATGTTCTCACACTGTATGATCCAATGCTTGGATGCGACCTGACTGCTCACACCTTACGTGTAGTAGCAACATGCCAGATCTAAAAACATGCCAAAAATTGTTTTTACACAACACGTCTGACCTTTGAGGCTGAAAACCCGGAAGACTGTTGTGTGAAGGACTGTTGTCCTTCAGGCTTGCCGAAGGAGGACATGCAGGGGTTTATGGGGGTTGGAGAAGACAAAAGAAAGAAAGTAAACCAATGTTTTGGGATAAGTTTTATTTAACACAAACAAAACAAACACGCTTTTTTGACAATCCTTGTCACCATGTGCAAGAAGAGTGAAAAAAATCAAAAGAAATGACGTGCGTGGACACGGAAATAGGTGGGCAGCCATGTTGATGCATGAGCTGTGTGAGCGATTCTGGTACGTTTGGGTCGTAGAGCTGCTTCAACTGTGCCATAACCTCATGAAAGACAAGCAAAATATCAAACATGTTTGATATTTGTCTGAGTGAACGATTGATGACCGGGAGCTGGTCATAAGGTGTTAAGCTTAGTTTATGCTTGACGCGTCCGCGAGGTTCGCATGGTTCCACGCAGCCAATTTACGTCATTTCAGCAATCGCGACCTAAAGTCTGTCCAAAGTTTCCGCACTGCGCATCAAGGAAATTTTCTAACTACGCGGAAAAACATGGCGGACTGGCTGTTGTGTGTTGTATGCATGCCGCCCCCCACAGTCTGGGAAAATGTTGGCTCACAGCGGGGACATGCCGCAGGAAGTATAAACAATCCAATCCAGATTTATTTATATAGCACATTTATCAACAGCATGACAGCTGACCAAAGTGCTGAACATAAAATAAAACAGAGATAAAACAGGTGGGTCAAGGGGAAAGATTAAAATAACATAGGAAAATACAAGTTAATAAATAAACATAGCAATGTAAGTATAAACAAATACTAAATACTAAAAGCAACATAAAAGACTAAAAAGTTAAAAAGTTAAGAGACAATAAAACCATAAAACCAATCATTAATTCACGCTATAGTCCTGTCCATAGAATCAAATACCAAAAGCGACAGTGAAGTAGTGAGTTTTAAGGCCAGATTTAAACAGATCGATAAAGGGGACTGAACAAACAGAGTGTAAAGCTATTCCAAAGCTTCGAAGCCGCGTGAGCAAAAGCACCTTCACCACAAGTCTTGTACCTCATCTTTGGAACCTGCTAACCCTAACCCACACACAGCAAGAGTTGATCAGCTGAGCGGAGAGACCTAGAGGGAGCATACGAATTGAGGAGTTCTGCCAGATAACTGAGAGCTTTGTTATGGACAATTTTGTAAGTAAATAAAAGAATCTCGAATCTCATCACCCTATAGATCACTGGGAGCCAGTGCAGCTCGGCTAGAACCGGGGAAATGTGACAGTCAGTGCGTTTACATGCGCATCAGAAAAAACCGAACTTTTGCCCTAAAAAGACTAACATCGGTCTTTTAAAATGCATGCAAATGTGTTCGTCTGGCTGAAAGTGAACTTTTTCTAATCAGGCTGAAGCACCCAGATAATGCGGTAGTTATCTGACTTCATTCTGCCTGTAAACGGGTTA
>SSNS01000421.1:483918-505538 GCA_006937985.1 Aphyosemion australe
AAAAAATCTTAATTGAGATTTCAGATTATCCTCACCCATACAAATAAATTAATTAAAAAAAATTCATATTTGATTCAAAAATGACCAAACAATTTAGTAATGGTCATGACTATATTTAGAATAATATCAACATTTTATATTGTCCTTAAATGAAAAGCTTTTTTTCAATTAAAAATATGACATTCATTTTATGACTTAATAAACAAATGATTTAGAAAATCCCCCAATATCCATAAATTGTCATAAAATTACCAAAATATTCTCAGATGGGAATGATAACATGTGGAATAATATGCTTTTCTTTTTACATCTGTAGAGCCAAAGCCTTTGTCAAGAAATATTGGTAAAGGTCATTCTATTGCTCCGACCCAAAATTAAAATATTCATAAAAAATTCATACTCCATTATAAAAATCGCAAAAAAACCTCATATCATCACAGGTACATGTGGAATGTTACATATACTTTATATTTACTCTAGACTTAAAGAACGTTGTACAAAAATGTTTAACTATTGTTTCAACAATATTAAAAAACTCAAATTAATAAAAAAATTTATTAAAAATTTAGACTTTACTATAGGGCTGCACGATATTAGGAAAACCTGCGATATGCGATAACAGTTATTAATATTGCGATATCAATATTACTTGCGATAAATGAACAAATACTTAAATCTGCAGTTTTTGTATATATACTTCAGACACACCACTCCATCTTCTATCATTAGTATTAATACAGTAACAAAATGAAGTCATGCAAGTTCACATTACATTTCTAGAGCCCAGTATATAGATCTATATGGTTGCGTTGGAGGTGACAACGGAGATTTGTCGTGTTTCCCCTCATGGTTGCCACGGGTGTTTGGCATGCCTTGCAAGTACTTGTGTTTGTTGAACACAAGTACTTTGAAATAATAGTCATGCTGTTTGAATTATGAGTTCTTTCTCGCTAACATTTTATGCACACGTCTTACCCTCAGTCATTGCGATGCTCTCTAAGCTAACTCAGGTGTTTGCTAGCCATCCAAATGAAGTGCCGTCCACCTAGGAACCAAGGCATCTAACCTATAAGAACCCAACCAATTGGCCAAATGGGTGAAGGGCTCTATTTGATTTGTCAAAAACTTCATGCTTCCATTTGATTGACAAAATGCATTATGTGTAGCAAAAATCTGAGATGACCATTAATTGCAATATTTTTCTGTTCTTTGCGATATGCCTATTGCGCATGCTGATATTGCGATAACGATAAATTTTTGATATATTGTGCAGCCCTACTTTACTACAAAAATCTCAAAATGTTCATTAGTAACCTTTATCATGTCTGAGATCTGCCCATATTTTTTTAAAGATCAAAAATTAAGAAACTTTTTCAAAATAAAATAATATTTGTATATGTTGCATTAATTTGAAATTATTCATAACAATAAATACAAGGTCAAGCCAGCCAACGCTGGGGCTTAGCTAAAATTTGCTTCGCGTGTACATGGTGCATTACGATATTAAAGCATTGGCGCTTCCTTTCAGGTGATAACAAGAAAATGAGGTGGAAGTGTGAGGCTGCAAACATGTACAATACATTTATAACATATTTGTTCTGGATATTGTTTGAAAAAGTAGAAGGTAAGTCTTAAACATTTTTGATGTTTAAGCCTCACACTTCTACGTCATTTTCTTGTTTTCGCCTGAAAGAGCGCTCCAATGCTTTATTACCATAATGCACCATGTACGCGCAATGCAAATTTTAACTATGCTCCAGCATCGGCTGGCTTGACTGGATATTTCCAAATGTTGGCTCACTTGACCGTGGTTATCTTGTCGAAAACTGTCCTGTCTCGTAGTTTTCATTTGAATATTAATGCAGAATTGGTTATAACTCCTTGGATTCTTAAGTTTTTACTACAAAGAGAACTATCATTCACGTGTATGCCAGATGACATCTATGACTACAGCTAAAAAATTACTGCGTCAAAAATAGTCGTCATTTCCACCTTTTTACTGATTGGTTATTTTTGAGCTGGCTAGTTCCGCCCCTCATGGTGCTCTCTGCCTCTGAGTATCCAGACTCATTCTCTGTGTAGAACAGACAGATGGTGAGTTTGGCAGGCCAGGCTACTGTTAAAGAAGCAGCAAGAACCACTCAGACAGAAATGAAAATCCAATCAGAAAACTGAAAAGATGAGAGACCGGAAAAAAGAACCAATCAGCAAATGGTACAGGCGGGACTAGACGAAAAAAGAACCAATCAGAGTTCGCAGCTGGCCGCTGTTTGAACAAGCTAGTGGCAACCAGACATCATATGTTTATGCCAGTAAAAGTTACCTCTAGGGAGAAAATGTCAGCGGCTGGGAAGAAAAGCATTAAATATGAACATATGAAAAGTNGTCGAGCTGACCCGAGTGCACGCTCGCATTCCGGAAGTAACGCGGCCGCAGTAGCGCTTGTCTGATAATATCACCGCCAGAACGTAACACGCGTAAAAACATCTAACAGCGCAGTACGTACCAATAAGCTGTGCTGCAGCGTTGTTGTCCATTCTTTCATCCACGGTGCATATCCTGTTTCAATTCCGTCTCATTTATTCCCGCCAGCGTTTGTTTACTATTTGAGTTGCTACAAGCTAACCGGAACAATGCCTGAGATGAAAGGGCGCATGTCGCCCCCTACTGTACCGGAGTGGAACGGACTTCATTTGAGAGGTCGGTTTTCTAAAGCGCATGTAAACGAGGATAAAGACTCGCAGCTTATTATCATAAGTTTGACCAGGATCGACTTAGATGTTGATACTGCACATGTAACCGCACTGACTGTTTCTTTGTCCCAGTGAGAAATCTGGCAGCTGCGTTTTGGACCTTCTGAAGGTGGCTGATCGTGGTCTCATTTACACCAAACAAAAGGGAATTTGCGTAATCAAGCCTGGATGTAATAAAGGCATGCATGACAGATTCCAGATGTTTTTGTTTCAGGATGTTTTTTAGAGGCCTTATTCTACACAGATGAAAATAGTAAGATTTCACAGTGGCATTTGTCTGTTAGACTAGTGTCAGATCTGTATCTAATCTCACCCCCAGACTGATCACCATGGGCATAACATTTACAGGAAGAGGAGGGCCTGAACCTGTATTTTGTTTACAGACCTAGGGCTGCGAATGATAGCCTCAGTCTTGTCCTCATTTAAATTGAAAAAATTAGATGATAGCCATGCGTTAACATCCGAGAGGCATTCTTCGAGAGAGCTAACAGTCCCAGGTTGATCCAGCGAGAGGTAAATCTGACAATTGTCAGCGTACACATGATAATCTAGGGAGTGTTTAGCACAAATAGAACCGAGGGGAAGGATGTAGATCAGACCTGGGCATTTTACGGCCCGCGGGCCACATCCGGCCCTTTGTGCTTCCCTTTCTGGCCCGCGTGAGGCCAATAACAAATTACAACTAGATAGATTATTGAAATATCTGTAGCGCGTGCAATACAACAGTGCTGCTTTTATTTTGTAAAGTGCTACGCTACTTCCTGACGTATGTGCGTGATGCGAGCTTTGAGTGAAGGTGTCGCCGTGAACAGCAACAAATGATGTTACCCTCAAGATGTCAGCCCATGCTAAGAAAAGAAAAGTTATTAACGAATGTCGTGTTTTTAACAAGACATGGACCGCCAAGTACTTCTTCACAGAAATTAAAGGTAAAGCGGTGTGCTTGGTCTGTGGTACACAGGTCGCTGTGTTAAAAGATTACAATTTCAATCGCCACTACACGACCAAACATGAGGATAAATACAGGAATATATCTGAAAAAGAGCACGCAAGGGTGTCTGATGCGTTGCTAGCAAAACTGCAAATCCAACAAGGACTTTTTACCAAACTTCACACCACCAGAGAAGCAGCCGTTTGGACAAGTTATGTAATTTCTCACAAAATCGCCAGCAAGGTATTTTCTGACGGAGAGTTTATTAAGGAGTGCTTATTGGACTCGGCTGCACTGATATGCCCGGAGAAAAAGGACGCGTTTGAGAACGTCTCACTCTCCCGACGTACTGTGACGAGGCGGGATAAGGACATCGCTTAGCCACCTCAGACATTCAGTCAGATTTCAATGCCCTTGTTCAAGCCCATTCTCATTGAAAAGGAGGTGATAAGTCATTGCATTGTTGCATTTCTATAAACTTCAGTTGTTGTTTGCCTCAAGGTTCCACGTGTTGTGTGTTCAGAGATGCTCTTCTGCAGACCTTGGTTGTAACGAGTGGTTATTTGAGTTACTGTTGCCTTTCTATCAGCTCCAACCAGTCTGGCCATTCTCCTCTGACCTCTGGCATCAACAAGGCATTTTCACCCACAGAACTGCCGCTCACTGGATGTTTTCCCTTTTTGGGACCGTTCTCTGTAAACCCTAGAGATGGTTGTGCGTGACAATCCCAGAAGATCAGCAGTTCTGAAATACTCAGACCAGCCCGTCTGGCACCAACAACCATGCCACGTTCAAAGTCACTTAAATCACCTTTCTTCCCCGTTCTGAAGCTCAGTTTGAACTGCAGCAGATCGTCTTGACCACGTCAACATGCCTACATGCATTGAGTTGCCACCATGTGATTGGCTGATTAGTCATTTGTGTCAACGAGCAGTTGGACAGGTCAGGTGTACTCAATAAAGTGGCCAGTGAGTGTATGTGACCTGCAGAGCAAAACCATTTTGCTTCAGCAAATGACAGTCTAGATCAGTGGTACTCAATTCTGGTCCTGGAGGGCCGGTATCCAACACGTTTTAGTTTTAACTCTGCTTCAACACACCTGATTTCAATCAGCAGGTGATTAACAGGCTTCTGCAGAGCTTGATGAGCTGCTGAACAGCTGATTCAACCACTGAATCAAGTGTGTTGGAGCAGAGAAACCACTAAAATGTGCTGGATACCGGCCCTCCAGGACCAGGATTGAGAACCACTGGTCTAGATTTTAGGCTAACAAGAAGCCTAATGCTTCCATATTTGAATCATCCTTCATTTCCTGTTTTTTCCTTCTTGTTACAGACTGAATGGGGTGGAGTCATGTGACACACACACACATGCACACACACGCGCGCACACACACGCACACACGCACGCACACACACACACGCACACGCACTCACACACACGCACACACTCACGCACACACACACACGCACGCAAACACACACGCACGCACACACGCACGCGCACACGCACACAAACTCACGCATGCACACACGCACTCACGCGCACGCTCACGCACGCACACACACGCACACACACACGCACACACGCACACACACCTTGCTCTAACAAATGGAAGAGTTCAAAAGTTGGCCACCTTGCTACCTGACTCTGCACCTAACTACTAATCAGCAGGCACACACCAAGGACTCAGATGTTAATGCAAACAAAAGCTCTGATATTAATTACGTGATGCAGGCAGATTAAAAACTTACAGGCAGATGAAAGCAAACTCCTGGCCAACAAGCAAAACACCGGTTTCAGCGCCATGCTCTGTTTTGCTGTGACTTGGAAGGACAGCGGGGACAGCCAATCACACGTTAAAATGACCCAGCGGGTCTAAGGGAAAATAGACTTCAACTTGAGGCGGCTGTCTTCCGCATGGTCCTAGTGCCTGACCTGTATCCACGTATGACAGATTTGGACGGTAAAAACTGATGGAAGACAGGAAAAAGGGCACTATTGGCACTTCGGACAAAAGGGGCAGGTGCTCAAGCACCCATAGCCCCCCACCCCCCCACGCCTGTCAGTAACATCAGTTTTTTTAAATACCGCACATACAGACATGGGCATCATGACGTCGGTAAGAGTAATTAATTTCGGCAACAGTAAATTTTCGGTTTACCACCCAGCCCCACTTTCAAGAACTCCACTGGCTACCTGTGAAGTTCAGAATACTTTTTAAACTTCTTCTGTTTACATGCAGCACCATTCACAATATTGCTCCTCTCTATAAACACTGCTCCCTCCTCCCGCTCCCTCCGATCTTTCTCTTCGATCCACCTCACTGTGCCCTCTTCCCACCTCATCACTATGGGAAGCAGAGTTTTCAGTTGTTCTGGAACTCATTACTCTCTTCCCCTTTTTAAATCCAGACTGAAAACTCAGCTGTTTAGGGCAGCTTATTCACTGTACTTACACGGTTCTCTCTCGCCATGTTGTTTCTACCTATTGCTACATTACATTTGCTTTTACTAGTTGCTAACTTCTCAATTTTACAATGTTTTTTTTTATCTATTGTTTAATTATGTCTGTTTTATTGTAAAGGAACCTTGGGTGTCCAGAAAGGAGCTTTTAAATAAAATGTATTATTATTATTTAAATAAACTAATAAATGGAGTTCGGATTTGGAACTCCAAATTTTAAACATCTACAGTATAATGTTTCTAAGTGCAAAAAATATGGTTGAGAACATTTCTAAGAACATAACTCAATCAAAAAATCTTTAAAAACTGTATACAAAGTTCTTCTTTAAATGTAATTTTGTTCACTTTAAGGTTTGGAATTTGGGTTTTATTAGATGCTTTGTTAACTTTTTAGTTGCTTCTCAGGCTACAAAATTAATCACCTACAGCAGGGGTTCCCAAATTGTGAGTCGGGACCCCCAAGGGGGTCCCCACAAGATTGGAGGGGGTCCCCAAAATTTTGTCTTTGCTGAGGTTGTGAGGTTAGCAAGATTTTATTTGTAAAAATTTCATTTACAAATCCCAATAACACACCCTACAGTATAATCAGAACTCCATATAAAAGTTATAACTCAGTATGTCTGTAGAAAGTTTGTAAATGATCACATTTAATGTGTTTATGCATGTAGGAGTTGGGTTTGGGTCCTGGCTTGTCTTGGACACAAGAAAGGGGGTCCTCAAAGAAAACATTTTGGGAACCCCTGACCTACAGTGTGCAACTAACCCTAGCAAAAGAACTCTTGCAAACACTTTTCTGTGCCCAAGGAGGAACATTATTTTTGAAATTTTCTATACAAAACCTGTCGAATTCTCTTCTCTTCCTTGTACTGTGTCCACACCACGTTGTACATCTCATCCAGACCTTGTCGGGTCTGTTTGTATGTCTCCAGCTCCACCTGACTGTCCTGAAGGGCAGCCTGGAAATACAAACAACAGGCATTTTGAATTATTTTTATTAAATCTGAAATAACTTAGCGCTTATATGTAGCAATTAAGTTTGAAAACGCTGCCAAACCTCTTCTTTTTTCTGACTTGACTGTAGGATGGACTCATTCTCGTTTCTCAGATGTTCCTGCTCTTCCTGTAAAGAGTTGATTCTGTCTGTTGCAGCTGTCAGCTGAGGAGGACAAATAACTATTCAGTATAGTTCCAGTCATGATAAAACACACAGATGTTATACTGACGTTAGTCCCAAAACAAACCAGACCTCCTCTACAAGTTTGCTGTTGATTTTCTCTAACAAGTCCATCTTAGCCTGAAGGTTGGTGACTGTACCACTCAACTGACGATTCAACTCCTCAACGTAGTGCTTTTGATCCAGTATAGCCGTCATCTTGGAGTCACTGAGAGAAAAAAGTAATGAGTATCTGAGGATAGGGCTCAATTTGTGGTTTTATCACGAAATTACAACTCAAGGTGCACCAACAGCCCAAATTAGAAATTTAAATGCAACTAGAACTGCAAGCAGTTATGAAAGGGTTCATAGCCCCCTGGTCCCCTCCTGGCACAAGTCTTCTCTTGGCCCTGCCCTACCCTTCACCATTCCCCCCTGGCTCCAGCCAAGCCACACATTTTCCTGCCTGCATTCAGTCAGCCCAATGTCTCACTTGATTTTGCATGAGAAATGATGAATGATCTGCACCGGTATAGTGCCTTTGACTTTGAGGACTTCAAAGCTCTATGCTCTACAGTGAATCATTTATTCCATCTCACACCCATTGAAACGCTGGTGGTGATGAGCTACATCTTAACCACAGCTGCCCTGAGGCTCACTGACACAGGTGAGGCCTCTGTACACAGGCCATCCACCAGCAGGCATGAAGGTGAAGTTGGTGTTGCATCATTTGCACTGTTTCTAATTATTTTGTAACTTCTTTATCACATTTAGTTATGATTGGCTACAGATCATATGTACCAAGTCTCAAGCTGATTTGGCAAAAAATGATGGAGTGGTCATGAAAACTAGGTTTTGTGTTTCTTGTGATATAGCTAAAAATCTAAATGTGTGCGGCCTCGATCAAGTGATGCAAATTCTTCCAACAATACAGGAATTGTTAAGATTTTGGGAGGTTAGGCCTATAAATTGACGGTTTTCAGACCAAATGCATTTTCTATTGCAATAGTGCCCCCTAGATATTATCTTTTAGTCCAGGTTTGGATATGATTTTTCTACTAGACTGAAATGTTAGTTCTTTAACAGCAATTTGAGATTCTTCGCTCAAGAATTTAAAATTGAAAACATCAGAAATAATTTTACTTTAATTAATAAATTCATAAAAAATCAATAACTTATCAAGAAATTACCAAAGAAATCTCAGATGGTAATGTCTACTTCTGGAATAAGATACCTGAATTTCAATGACTCTTGACAGGTTTTTATTTCTATACCAAATATTTTACTGTTTTTTCAAATATTACTAAACTTTATTATTAAATTCATAGATAATTCATATTTTGTTAATAAATTCCCTAAATATTATTGGATTATCATGACTACATGTAGAATCAGACCTTGTCATTTTTCAATAAAAAAAATCTTAATTGAGATTTCAGATTATCCTCACCCATACAAATAAATTAATTAAAAAAAATTCATATTTGATTCAAAAATGACCAAACAATTTAGTAATGGTCATGACTATATTTAGAATAATATCAACATTTTATATTGTCCTTAAATGAAAAGCTTTTTTTCAATTAAAAATATGACATTCATTTTATGACTTAATAAACAAATGATTTAGAAAATCCCCCAATATCCATAAATTGTCATAAAATTACCAAAATATTCTCAGATGGGAATGATAACATGTGGAATAATATGCTTTTCTTTTTACATCTGTAGAGCCAAAGCCTTTGTCAAGAAATATTGGTAAAGGTCATTCTATTGCTCCGACCCAAAATTAAAATATTCATAAAAAATTCATACTCCATTATAAAAATCGCAAAAAAACCTCATATCATCACAGGTACATGTGGAATGTTACATATACTTTATATTTACTCTAGACTTAAAGAACGTTGTACAAAAATGTTTAACTATTGTTTCAACAATATTAAAAAACTCAAATTAATAAAAAAATTTATTAAAAATTTAGACTTTACTATAGGGCTGCACGATATTAGGAAAACCTGCGATATGCGATAACAGTTATTAATATTGCGATATCAATATTACTTGCGATAAATGAACAAATACTTAAATCTGCAGTTTTTGTATATATACTTCAGACACACCACTCCATCTTCTATCATTAGTATTAATACAGTAACAAAATGAAGTCATGCAAGTTCACATTACATTTCTAGAGCCCAGTATATAGATCTATATGGTTGCGTTGGAGGTGACAACGGAGATTTGTCGTGTTTCCCCTCATGGTTGCCACGGGTGTTTGGCATGCCTTGCAAGTACTTGTGTTTGTTGAACACAAGTACTTTGAAATAATAGTCATGCTGTTTGANACAGATTTGGACGGTAAAAACTGATGGAAGACAGGAAAAAGGGCACTATTGGCACTTCGGACAAAAGGGGCAGGTGCTCAAGCACCCATAGCCCCCCACCCCCCCACGCCTGTCAGTAACATCAGTTTTTTTAAATACCGCACATACAGACATGGGCATCATGACGTCGGTAAGAGTAATTAATTTCGGCAACAGTAAATTTTCGGTTTACCACCCAGCCCCACTTTCAAGAACTCCACTGGCTACCTGTGAAGTTCAGAATACTTTTTAAACTTCTTCTGTTTACATGCAGCACCATTCACAATATTGCTCCTCTCTATATGTGTAACATTATAAACACTGCTCCCTCCTCCCGCTCCCTCCGATCTTTCTCTTCGATCCACCTCACTGTGCCCTCTTCCCACCTCATCACTATGGGAAGCAGAGTTTTCAGTTGTTCTGGAACTCATTACTCTCTTCCCCTTTTTAAATCCAGACTGAAAACTCAGCTGTTTAGGGCAGCTTATTCACTGTACTTACACGGTTCTCTCTCGCCATGTTGTTTCTACCTATTGCTACATTACATTTGCTTTTACTAGTTGCTAACTTCTCAATTTTACAATGTTTTTTTTTATCTATTGTTTAATTATGTCTGTTTTATTGTAAAGGAACCTTGGGTGTCCAGAAAGGAGCTTTTAAATAAAATGTATTATTATTATTTAAATAAACTAATAAATGGAGTTCGGATTTGGAACTCCAAATTTTAAACATCTACAGTATAATGTTTCTAAGTGCAAAAAATATGGTTGAGAACATTTCTAAGAACATAACTCAATCAAAAAATCTTTAAAAACTGTATACAAAGTTCTTCTTTAAATGTAATTTTGTTCACTTTAAGGTTTGGAATTTGGGTTTTATTAGATGCTTTGTTAACTTTTTAGTTGCTTCTCAGGCTACAAAATTAATCACCTACAGCAGGGGTTCCCAAATTGTGAGTCGGGACCCCCAAGGGGGTCCCCACAAGATTGGAGGGGGTCCCCAAAATTTTGTCTTTGCTGAGGTTGTGAGGTTAGCAAGATTTTATTTGTAAAAATTTCATTTACAAATCCCAATAACACACCCTACAGTATAATCAGAACTCCATATAAAAGTTATAACTCAGTATGTCTGTAGAAAGTTTGTAAATGATCACATTTAATGTGTTTATGCATGTAGGAGTTGGGTTTGGGTCCTGGCTTGTCTTGGACACAAGAAAGGGGGTCCTCAAAGAAAACATTTTGGGAACCCCTGACCTACAGTGTGCAACTAACCCTAGCAAAAGAACTCTTGCAAACACTTTTCTGTGCCCAAGGAGGAACATTATTTTTGAAATTTTCTATACAAAACCTGTCGAATTCTCTTCTCTTCCTTGTACTGTGTCCACACCACGTTGTACATCTCATCCAGACCTTGTCGGGTCTGTTTGTATGTCTCCAGCTCCACCTGACTGTCCTGAAGGGCAGCCTGGAAATACAAACAACAGGCATTTTGAATTATTTTTATTAAATCTGAAATAACTTAGCGCTTATATGTAGCAATTAAGTTTGAAAACGCTGCCAAACCTCTTCTTTTTTCTGACTTGACTGTAGGATGGACTCATTCTCGTTTCTCAGATGTTCCTGCTCTTCCTGTAAAGAGTTGATTCTGTCTGTTGCAGCTGTCAGCTGAGGAGGACAAATAACTATTCAGTATAGTTCCAGTCATGATAAAACACACAGATGTTATACTGACGTTAGTCCCAAAACAAACCAGACCTCCTCTACAAGTTTGCTGTTGATTTTCTCTAACAAGTCCATCTTAGCCTGAAGGTTGGTGACTGTACCACTCAACTGACGATTCAACTCCTCAACGTAGTGCTTTTGATCCAGTATAGCCGTCATCTTGGAGTCACTGAGAGAAAAAAGTAATGAGTATCTGAGGATAGGGCTCAATTTGTGGTTTTATCACGAAATTACAACTCAAGGTGCACCAACAGCCCAAATTAGAAATTTAAATGCAACTAGAACTGCAAGCAGTTATGAAAGGGTTCATAGCCCCCTGGTCCCCTCCTGGCACAAGTCTTCTCTTGGCCCTGCCCTACCCTTCACCATTCCCCCCTGGCTCCAGCCAAGCCACACATTTTCCTGCCTGCATTCAGTCAGCCCAATGTCTCACTTGATTTTGCATGAGAAATGATGAATGATCTGCACCGGTATAGTGCCTTTGACTTTGAGGACTTCAAAGCTCTATGCTCTACAGTGAATCATTTATTCCATCTCACACCCATTGAAACGCTGGTGGTGATGAGCTACATCTTAACCACAGCTGCCCTGAGGCTCACTGACACAGGTGAGGCCTCTGTACACAGGCCATCCACCAGCAGGCATGAAGGTGAAGTTGGTGTTGCATCATTTGCACTGTTTCTAATTATTTTGTAACTTCTTTATCACATTTAGTTATGATTGGCTACAGATCATATGTACCAAGTCTCAAGCTGATTTGGCAAAAAATGATGGAGTGGTCATGAAAACTAGGTTTTGTGTTTCTTGTGATATAGCTAAAAATCTAAATGTGTGCGGCCTCGATCAAGTGATGCAAATTCTTCCAACAATACAGGAATTGTTAAGATTTTGGGAGGTTAGGCCTATAAATTGACGGTTTTCAGACCAAATGCATTTTCTATTGCAATAGTGCCCCCTAGATATTATCTTTTAGTCCAGGTTTGGATATGATTTTTCTACTAGACTGAAATGTTAGTTCTTTAACAGCAATTTGAGATTCTTCGCTCAAGAATTTAAAATTGAAAACATCAGAAATAATTTTACTTTAATTAATAAATTCATAAAAAATCAATAACTTATCAAGAAATTACCAAAGAAATCTCAGATGGTAATGTCTACTTCTGGAATAAGATACCTGAATTTCAATGACTCTTGACAGGTTTTTATTTCTATACCAAATATTTTACTGTTTTTTCAAATATTACTAAACTTTATTATTAAATTCATAGATAATTCATATTTTGTTAATAAATTCCCTAAATATTATTGGATTATCATGACTACATGTAGAATCAGACCTTGTCATTTTTCAATAAAAAAAATCTTAATTGAGATTTCAGATTATCCTCACCCATACAAATAAATTAATTAAAAAAAATTCATATTTGATTCAAAAATGACCAAACAATTTAGTAATGGTCATGACTATATTTAGAATAATATCAACATTTTATATTGTCCTTAAATGAAAAGCTTTTTTTCAATTAAAAATATGACATTCATTTTATGACTTAATAAACAAATGATTTAGAAAATCCCCCAATATCCATAAATTGTCATAAAATTACCAAAATATTCTCAGATGGGAATGATAACATGTGGAATAATATGCTTTTCTTTTTACATCTGTAGAGCCAAAGCCTTTGTCAAGAAATATTGGTAAAGGTCATTCTATTGCTCCGACCCAAAATTAAAATATTCATAAAAAATTCATACTCCATTATAAAAATCGCAAAAAAACCTCATATCATCACAGGTACATGTGGAATGTTACATATACTTTATATTTACTCTAGACTTAAAGAACGTTGTACAAAAATGTTTAACTATTGTTTCAACAATATTAAAAAACTCAAATTAATAAAAAAATTTATTAAAAATTTAGACTTTACTATAGGGCTGCACGATATTAGGAAAACCTGCGATATGCGATAACAGTTATTAATATTGCGATATCAATATTACTTGCGATAAATGAACAAATACTTAAATCTGCAGTTTTTGTATATATACTTCAGACACACCACTCCATCTTCTATCATTAGTATTAATACAGTAACAAAATGAAGTCATGCAAGTTCACATTACATTTCTAGAGCCCAGTATATAGATCTATATGGTTGCGTTGGAGGTGACAACGGAGATTTGTCGTGTTTCCCCTCATGGTTGCCACGGGTGTTTGGCATGCCTTGCAAGTACTTGTGTTTGTTGAACACAAGTACTTTGAAATAATAGTCATGCTGTTTGAATTATGAGTTCTTTCTCGCTAACATTTTATGCACACGTCTTACCCTCAGTCATTGCGATGCTCTCTAAGCTAACTCAGGTGTTTGCTAGCCATCCAAATGAAGTGCCGTCCACCTAGGAACCAAGGCATCTAACCTATAAGAACCCAACCAATTGGCCAAATGGGTGAAGGGCTCTATTTGATTTGTCAAAAACTTCATGCTTCCATTTGATTGACAAAATGCATTATGTGTAGCAAAAATCTGAGATGACCATTAATTGCAATATTTTTCTGTTCTTTGCGATATGCCTATTGCGCATGCTGATATTGCGATAACGATAAATTTTTGATATATTGTGCAGCCCTACTTTACTACAAAAATCTCAAAATGTTCATTAGTAACCTTTATCATGTCTGAGATCTGCCCATATTTTTTTAAAGATCAAAAATTAAGAAACTTTTTCAAAATAAAATAATATTTGTATATGTTGCATTAATTTGAAATTATTCATAACAATAAATACAAGGTCAAGCCAGCCAACGCTGGGGCTTAGCTAAAATTTGCTTCGCGTGTACATGGTGCATTACGATATTAAAGCATTGGCGCTTCCTTTCAGGTGATAACAAGAAAATGAGGTGGAAGTGTGAGGCTGCAAACATGTACAATACATTTATAACATATTTGTTCTGGATATTGTTTGAAAAAGTAGAAGGTAAGTCTTAAACATTTTTGATGTTTAAGCCTCACACTTCTACGTCATTTTCTTGTTTTCGCCTGAAAGAGCGCTCCAATGCTTTATTACCATAATGCACCATGTACGCGCAATGCAAATTTTAACTATGCTCCAGCATCGGCTGGCTTGACTGGATATTTCCAAATGTTGGCTCACTTGACCGTGGTTATCTTGTCGAAAACTGTCCTGTCTCGTAGTTTTCATTTGAATATTAATGCAGAATTGGTTATAACTCCTTGGATTCAATTCAATTCAATTCAATTCAGTTTATTTATATAGCGCCAGATCACGACAAGAGTCGTCTCAAGGCACTTCACAAAGTAAACATTCCAATACAGTTCAGTTCATAAGCCAATCAGTAAAAAAGTTTCCTATATAAGGGACCCAGCAGATTGCATCAAGACACTGACTAGTGTCATTGTGTTGGTACAATCCTCATACTAAGCAAGCATTTAGCGACAGTGGGAAGGAAAACTCCCTTTTAACAGGAAGAAACCTCCAGAGGATCCTGGCTCAGTATGAGCAGCCATCCGCTACGGCTCACTGGGGGTTGAGAAGACAGAGCAGGCACAGGCACACCCCGCACCCACACACACACACACACACACACACACACACACACACACNACTCTGCTTCCTGGTCTGGACCCTGGGTTGTCAGGGAGGACTAATAAAATTGGCCATATTCCTAGAAAGAAGAGCTGCACCATCCAAAGTGGGATGGATGCCGTCTCTTCGGATCAGACCAGGTTTTCCCCAAAAAGTTTTCCAATTATCAATGTAGCCCACGTTGTTTTCGGGACACCACCTAGACAACCAGCGGTTGAAGGACAGCATGCGGCTAAACATGTCGTCACTGGTCCGGTCAGGCAGGGGGCCAGAGAAAATTACGGAGTCCGACATTGTTTTGGCAAACTTACACACCGAAGCAACATTAATTTTAGTGACCTCCGATTGGCGTAACCGGGTGTCATTACCGCCAGCGTGAATAACAATCTTACTGTATTTACGCTTATCCTTAGCCAGCAGTTTCAGGTAGGATTTAATGTCGCCCGCTCTGGCCCCTGGCAAACATTTGACTATGGTTGCTGGAGTCTCTAATGCCACGTTTCTGACTATGGAGCTACCTATAACCAGAGTCGGCTTCTCAGTGGGTGCGTCACCGAGTGGGGAAAATCTGTTTGAAACGTGGACGGGTTGGTGGTGTCCCACGGGCTGGGTTCTATGCTTCTTACGTACAGTCACCCAGCCGGCCTGAGGTCCCGGCTGCTCGGGTTCTACTGGAGGACCGCTACGGGGTGGTTCTGATCTAGTTAGCCCCGCGCTAGCTAAGTAGCTACGGCTATCTACAGGTTTTTCAACAGCGCGGAGCCGGGCCTCCAATTCCGACACCCTCGCCTCCAAAGCTACAAAAATGCTACATTTATTACACGTACCATTATCACTAAAGGAGGCAGAGGAGTAACTAAACATCTGACACACAGAGCAAGAGATAGGAGACGGAGAAGGAGAGACAGAAGTAGCCATAGCCGCGCCGAGGCTAAGCTAACTAGGCAAACAACCTTTCACACCAAATAAAACTGCGTGCGAACTCAAAGGGTTCCCTAAACGCTAGGTGCAACAGGAAATGTGTGTTTTCGCGTGCTTATGTACTACAAGAACTCAAAAATGTCTCAGTACAGAGAAATCAAACCAATTTTAGCAAGCCACAAACACCGAACAGCTACACTGAGTGCAAACACTGAAACAGGAAGTGACGTAATGCCTTACCGCAGGTTCAGCCAATCCCAATTCAGTAAACCCTTAAGTTTTTACTACAAAGAGAACTATCATTCACGTGTATGCCAGATGACATCTATGACTACAGCTAAAAAATTACTGCGTCAAAAATAGTCGTCATTTCCACCTTTTTACTGATTGGTTATTTTTGAGCTGGCTAGTTCCGCCCCTCATGGTGCTCTCTGCCTCTGAGTATCCAGACTCATTCTCTGTGTAGAACAGACAGATGGTGAGTTTGGCAGGCCAGGCTACTGTTAAAGAAGCAGCAAGAACCACTCAGACAGAAATGAAAATCCAATCAGAAAACTGAAAAGATGAGAGACCGGAAAAAAGAACCAATCAGCAAATGGTACAGGCGGGACTAGACGAAAAAAGAACCAATCAGAGTTCGCAGCTGGCCGCTGTTTGAACAAGCTAGTGGCAACCAGACATCATATGTTTATGCCAGTAAAAGTTACCTCTAGGGAGAAAATGTCAGCGGCTGGGAAGAAAAGCATTAAATATGAACATATGAAAAGTATTTGCTTGGTGAGTACACATCCGGGGTCACCCCTGGTTTTAAAAGTGTTACGGTGTTGTTAGCAATGAGTGGAGCGGGTAAGGTCATGAGCAGCTTCAGCCGAATCGAGCTCATGGAGCGGCGCACAGCGCATCTTGTGTAATCATTTATCTTCTTGTGGCTATATGATCAGCGTTCTGTGTTCTAGCGGCGTTTTTGTGAGGAGAAATGTTCATGTGTCCCACCTTGATAAAGCAGTCTAATGAAAACTAATAAATACACCTGAAAACAATTCTTACATTTAGTTTACCTCCACTGATTTGTAGAGCAACACCTTTTAATGTTTTGATGGTATGTCATTTTTACAAATTTTACTGCACATTATACAGATTTGCTTACTTATTAATACTGAAATACACAATTTCAAACTGTCAGTGTTCATTTTGGTATTTTCCAATAAATATTGTTATTAAAACAATTATAAATATAGTTTTATTGATCCAAAGTGTCAAATGTGAAGTTAAGACTTCCTTTACAGATGTTAAAAATTAATAATAATAATAATAATAATAATAATAATAATACATTTTATTTGAAGCGCCTTTCAGGGAACTCAAGGTCACTGTACAACAAAAAGTAAAAAAAAACAAGCTAAAACAAACCCTCAAAAAAGACCCATATAATACAAAAGTCAATAACAAAACAATAGAACTGTCTCATAAACTGTACGCATTCTTGAAGAGGTGAGTTTTTAGTTTAGATTTGAAAATGGAGAGGGAGTCAGAGTTCCGAATGGCTTGTGGCAAAGAATTCCAGAAGTGGGGAGCAGAGCAACTGAAGGATCTGAGGTCCATGGAGGTAAGACGAAAAGATGAAACAGTAAAGCCTAATTTATACTTGTCCGTCTGTGTCAGTACTTAGAAATATGTCACCAGCAGCACCGCCACTGCCGACTCAATAAATAAAGAGCGCTGAAGATATTTAGCGGCAGACACGGAGCAGATTGAAGAACGCCTCTGTGAAAAAGTTCAAAAATATGAAAGTTTATTCACTCGTGACTGAAGGAGAACAAAGATACACAGCAAGCGTTTTATTCGTTTACGGAAATGACGAGAAACGTGGATTTAGAGGTGCCAACCGCATGAAGAGGTGGAGGAGAATGAGGGACAAATTCGTCCGTGTTAAAAACTCTCTAAAATACATTAAAACAATGTAAACACAGTAGTAAATACACTATCGTAGACCGGATACATGACTGTAATGGTGGCAGGATACCATAGAAATGTGCTACGCCCTCTGCTGTCCAGGCGGGGGGTTGCTTTGCAACGTCCCCCAGCCAACAGAGAAGTAGAAACATAAAATGTCTCCGTCAACGCGAATGCGTCTCTAGCCCGAGGAGCTGACGGAGAAGTATAAATCTAGCTTTAGGTGGACAGAGGTTGACGATCTTAGGGAGTGGACTGGAGAAACAATGTGAATGAGATCAGCTAGATATGGGGGAGAAGGATTGTGAGTGGCTTTGAAAGTAAGAAGTAGGACTTTGAACTCAATCCGTTGTTTAACTGGGAGCCAATGGAGTTGCTGAAGGACCGGACTGATGTGATGAGATAGGGGAGTGCTGGTGATGATCCGTGCAGCAGAGTTTTGAACTAACTGGAGCTTGTGGAGAGTTTTTTGAGGTAGACCAACAAGGAGTGAGTTACAGTAATCAATTTGGGACTTTTTGTGACTAAAATTAAAAAATATGTTTAGTCAAAATAATAAAACTAAATTAAAGAGCAAATTGCAAGTTAGAGAACAAATGTTTAGAGCAGTCAACAGCCTCCGACAGAAATTAGCTGAGGTTCACCCAGAAAGTCACCCAGAGTCCCCAGATGATGCCACACGCTAATTTGCATATTGAACATCATCACGTCACATTGGAGTTCATTTCCCATTCAACATCTAAAATGGAGGGGGAAAAAATATATATGCACCCAGGTGCACCGCGCAAAAGGGAGCGGGTGTCACTGAAGGAAACTCCGATGAGCCACAGAGCTGCGTGTGTTAACGGGACAGTGGTTCAAACTCCCACTGACTTTATTTGTCAAATGCAGGCAGGACCAAAGAACCTGACGCCTGCAGACCCAGAGACAGCAAATTCACCCCTGCGCCGTCTCTAAACAGTAGAAGCGTGAATCTGCAGCAACAGGCGTAAATCCGCAGTCTCCTGCTCTGCAGCTGCACCTGCCTCATCAGCCCCACAGACATATTTACGTAGACGCCTCATGGACTGGCGCTGCCTATTGGAGCTGCCGTAGTGATCGACCGCCATCTTAGATGGGTCTTGATTCGCCCCCAGTGCATTCAATGCACTCCCCCTCTCTGTCAGGCGGGCTCCCTTCCTCCCTCGTTTTAAATTAGCATTAAAGACATATTTTTATGACATGGCGTTTTCCCATTACTGATTTTCTTTATTTATTGTGTTGTGTTTTATTGTTGCTCCTGTTGTTATCTGACTCACTGTTTTACTTTTGTCTTTGTACAGCACTTTGGTCAGCTGTCATGCTGTGTTTTTAAATGTGCTCTAGAAATAAACTGGTATGGTATGGTATACTGGTATTCATTTCTACTGAGGAAGGTGCTTACCCAACTAAAAAACACATTTTATCAAACTTTTTCACAAAATCTGACACGTGGTATGGCATGATAATTAAAATATAAACATAATTAAACAAAATAAATTAAAATATAAAATCCCGCCAGGTAGGCTAGAAAAGTCAATAGTAATCCCACGTGATCTGTTTTCAACAGTAAGCCGGTTGTTGCAACTGTAGGCTGCACAAAAACGGGCATACTTGCCCACTCTGCATTGACTTTAGAGAATGAGGAGACTCATCCAATATGGCGGCAACGCTGTTACGTTCTCCAGCGCCCAATGGGGTGTCTATGCATTCATGCCTATGGTCGGCCTGGCCAAGAAAGGTTTATGATTGGTCAGTCAACATAATGTGATCATCCTC
The DNA here is from genome assembly GCA_006937985.1 of Aphyosemion australe. NCBI lineage: Eukaryota > Metazoa > Chordata > Actinopteri > Cyprinodontiformes > Nothobranchiidae > Aphyosemion > Aphyosemion australe. The sequence continues at coordinate 503,588 of SSNS01000421.1, forward strand.
GTGCTCATACGCAGATCATTCTCTTTCCTGGCTCATGGAAGGATGGTCCGGAGCGCAGACTGGGTTTTTTGTTAATCTGCAGGGATTATCTACAAGAAAGTTCTACAGAAAGTAGCAAAGGGTCCTCAGAAAAGCCACTAGGTTTGTTGCTAGGCGCTGTTTGGAATAAAAAGTTGTTGAGGGGGTCGAAAAGTCGTTAGAAACAGCAACGAAGTTGCTGAGTTGGCAACACTGGTTTAGAGCAGGGGTCGGCAACCCGTGGCTCTAGAGCCACATGCGGCTCTAGAGCCACATGCGGCTCTAGAGCCACATGCGGCTCTTTTAGCGACCCCTAGTGGCTCCCTGGAGCTTCTTCACAAATGTATGAAAATGGATGGGGGATATACACTTCTCACAAAAATTAAAGGAACACTTTTTTTATTGGGCCTGGCATGAAATCAATTAAACCTGTCTGATAATTTTCTGGTTGATTAAGCAGCTGAGGGCATTGTTAATCACTTTCAGCTGTATTGGTGTTCATGGACTTAACGACAGGTGCACTAAAGTGGCAACAATTACAAAACCCTCAAAACAGGACTGGTTTAACATGTGGAGGTCATTTCAAGTTTCTCCCTCTTGATCTTTTTTGGCTGGTTTTCCACTCGTGCTAGTTTTGGCTTGAGTAATTATCTCTACTGGCAGCATGAGGCGATTCCTTAACCCTACAGAAGTTGCACAGGTTGTCCAACTTCTCCAGGATGGCACATCCACACGTGCTGCAGCAAGAAGGTTTAATGTGTCTCCCAGCACAATCTCCAGAACATGGAGGAGATTTCAGGAGACTGGCGGTTATTCTCGGAGAGCTGGACAGGGCCGTAGAAGGTCCACAACCCATCAGCAGGACCGATACCTGCTCCTTTGTGCAAGGCGGAACAGGCTGAGCACTGCTCGTGCCCTACAGAATGACCTCCAGAGGGCCACTGGTGTGAATGTCTCTACCCAAACAATCAGGAACAGACTTCATGAAGATGGCCTGAGGGCCCGACGTCCTGTAGTGGGCCCTGTGCTCACTGCCCAGCACCGTAGAGCTCGACTGGCATTTGCTCAAGAACACCAGAATTGGCAAGTCCGCCACTGGCGCCCTGTACTTTTTACAGACGAGAGCAGGTTCACCCTGAGCACCTGTGATAGACGTGAAAGAGTCTGGAGAAGACAAGGAGAACGTTATGCTGCCTGCAACGTCGTTCAACATGACAGGTTTGGTGGTGGGTCAGTGATGGTCTGGGGAGGCATATCCATGGAGGGACGCACAGACCTCTACTGCCTAGGAAATGGTGCTCTGACTGCCATAAGGTATCCAGATGAAATCCTTGAACCCTTTGTCAGACCCTACGCTGATGCAGTAGGTCCTGGTTTTCTCCTAATGCACGACAATGCCCGGCCTCATGTGGCAAGAGTATGCAGGCAGTACCTGGAGGATGAAGGAATTGAAACAATTGAATGGCCTTCACGATCCCCTGACTTAAACCCAATAGAACATCTGTGGGACATTATGTTTGGGTCCATTAGGCGGCGCCAGGTTGCTCCTCAGACTGTACAAGAGCTCAGGGATGCCCTCACACAGATCTGGGAGGAAATGCCACAAGACACCATCCGTTGTCTCATTAGGAGCATGCCCCGACGTTGTCAAGCATGCACACAAGCTCGTGGGGGCCACACAAGATACTGAAAAGCATTTTGAGTTGCAGAAATGAAGTTTTTGAAATAATGGACTAGCCTGCCACATCTTCATTTCACTCTGATTTTAGGGTGTCTACACAATTGAGCCCTCTGTAGGCTGAAAACTTTTATTTCCATTAAAAGACTTGGCATCCTTTTGTTCCTAAGACATTGCCCTGTCGTTATTTGTATAGATATCCAACTTCATATTGAGATCTGATGTATCTAATGTGTTTCTTTAAAGTGTTCCTTT